>CANUEY010114298.1:0-12583 GCA_948099555.1 Croton setiger
ATATATAGAAGTATTTTGTAGGTTGATGCATTGATTGGCTAGAATTGACTAAAAATTATTCAGATATGAACCTCTCTTTGTCACTTGAAATCGCCACGACATCAAGGGATTTTGTATACTGATAAGTTGATTTTAGTAAATGGGAATCATTTGCGTCCTTAGATCGAGAAAAAATTCATCGGAATGGATGAAGTCAAGTTAAAAAGTTAACCCACTCGATGAACTTGTTTGACTCGATGATTTTTTCGTTTCATTGACTTCTGGTGGTCATCCATCAATTTTTAGTATCGATCAACTTGCCTTGTTGATTTTTTTATTGTCATGTAATTAATTGTGCGTTTAACTATTGCTTATGGTAGTTGGAAAGGAAAGTGTTTTCAGTGGTTTTAGTCAATTTCGACCAAACGGTGCATCAATCATCAAAACTAGCTATGTCTATATTTAAATTCCTAGAAGTGAGATAATTCTAAAAAACCCTTTACTTTATTCGTTCATCTCTGAAAAACAATATCTGAAATAAAAAAATTGATCCAACTTAAATTGAAACATTTTATAAATGTTAAACATCAAATATAAATATTTTCAAATCCATATATCATTTCATTGTTTTTTATTCTCCCACCGAAGACATTTTCTGCTAGAATCTAAATATTCCTTTACTTATTGGCTTATGACATTAATCTAGATTATATTTTAAAATATTTATTAGTACCACTATAAATGAGCCATTGATATGTTCAAATTCAATTTGTTAAGAATTTTGAGATTTCAACCTTAAGTATATATACATTTTTTAGCATGTTGCTTTTCTTTTCCTAACATTACTTAGTATAAGAAAGAAGTGGATATTCTAATCATTTTGTGTCAGTCAATTTAAATGGATACAAGTTCTGAACAATAATTATTTTAGATAAATAGAAAATACTAATACCAAAATATTTTTTAGATCTTTTAAAATTAACCTAAAGTTCTAAATAACTTAAGTTCCAATTAATTTGTGTTGAATTAGATGACATTCTTAACCCCTTTTTAAGGGTTCTTATAGTAGGGATCACAAGGCTATCAATTGGATGTTATGGCCTAAGATGTTCTTTAGCAAGTAGGATGATAGTTATGATAGTTTATAGTTTAAGGATTTCTAATATTTCATAATACTAAATATACGCAAAAGAGTATCTCAGTTGTTTGGGATGTTTTGCATTAAGAACTTAGATGAAGTGTTGGCAATGGTGGGTCTATTAAATTATTTTTTGTATTCATGGTGAATCTATTATATTTTTGTTCAGTCTATTAAAAGGATTAGACATAGTAAGGTAAAGGAGACCTTGAAACATATGATAGTTGGTCAGGCATGTGGCTTAGATGAAATTTCTATATTGATTTCGGAGAGCCTTAAAGAGGTAGAAGTTTTTTGGTTAACCAAACTCTTCAATAACATGTTGAAAGAATGAATGATGTCGAATAAAGAATACTATGTGTGACACCCCAAACCCTAGCCTACGTCGTTATCGACGTCATTTCATGCATAAAGTGCATTTTCATTTAAAATGCATTATATTTGATTTGATATTTGAGTTAAACATGAAATACATGTTTAAGAATGAAATGAATATGTTAAACAAGTTATGTTTTAAGCTCGTTTACCGTCGAAAACACAAACAAGGCCCGATTAGGGTTTTTGGCTTGCGCAACCGAAAAACGTCGGAAACACGGAAAATATTAAGTAAATGATTTTGATATTTTATGATATGTTTATTTATATGTTTTTAAGAGTTTTGGAACCCTAATTTTATGATGACGTCGTATGGTTTCGGTTCCGTAAAAATCGTTGAGGTTTCGGAGTCGGTTTAGGGCACCGACCGAACCGCGAATAATTTTCAGATTCCGATTTTGACGAAACTTCAAACACGTGTTACACTTATTGTTTTGACACCAAAAATGAATTAAAAACTTGCTGTAGTGTTATATGGGCTTGAATTAAACATAAATTAAAAGGAGAAAATGAAGGATGAAAGAAAGCTTAAGTGTTAAGTGTTGTTAAGGGCAAATTTGGTTTTTAGGTTAAAGTTAGAGTAGTTGCTAGAAAGGGATTTTAGGAACTTATTCCTGTGATGTGCTGGAGTTGAATGAAGAGGTGAAGAGGTGGAATAGGCTGGAGAACAGAGGGACACGAAGCAAAAACAGAAAGAGGAGAAGATAGAGAGAAAGAGAGAGAAAAGAAAGAAATGAAAGAGAAAATAGAATTTCGTGGGCAAACCTTCAGTTTGCTGGCTTCAGTTTGTCCCTAAGACTTGTAGGAAGAGGTTAGAAGTGATAGGAAGGGAAGAGAATAGCTAGGGAACGAAGGAGAAGAAGAAGAAAACAGTAGAGAGAGAAACTAGGTTAAAAACAGTGTTGAGGAAGGAACTTTGAGAGAGAATATCTTTAAATTAAGACTGCATGGGAGAATTCGGGTCTGATGGTTCAATAGAGGGGGTGTAGAAGAAGAGAACAGTGGTTGTAGCTTGCTGGAAAACGACCGGAAGAGGACGTACGGTCGTCTGGAAGTTGGATTGAAGCCACTGGTTTTCGGCAGAAAACAGAAGAAGGAGAGAGGTAGAAGATGATCAAAACGCAGGCAGAGGCTGCGTTTTGATTAAAGGGGGACGCGGACCAAATGACAGAGGAAGCTGCGTTTTGGTCAGAAACCTCGAGTCCAAAACGACGAGCGTTCTTGCGTTTTGATGCCAGATATCGCGCCAAGCACCTGTTTTCGATAAAAATTCTGTTTTGGCCCTTGAACTTTATTTCTGCATGCAATTTAGCCCTTCTAGACAGTTTTTGCAATTATTTTTAATTGCAATTTGGTCCTTTTATTTTATTTAATTATATTTTGGCCCCAGAAACTTTTATAAATTATATTTTGACCCTTCCAACCTAATTTGGACGTCCTGAATCTGTTTTTGACGTTAGAAATTATTTTTGAGATCGTTTTTGGCCTGAAAACTCAAAATTAAATATTTTGTTCAATAATTTTGATTGGAAATTGGATTTAATTTATGATGTGGTTTGATTAAAGATTATTTTGGTTTTGATAATTATAATTATTGTATGATAAATATAGTTTGTTAATTATGTTTAAGGTGTTATTAAATGATTTTAAACACAGAATTTTTACGGATTAAGTTAAAATTCATGAAAAATAATATGAATTAATTTTGAAACTCAATTATTTTAGAGAACTAAATATTAAATCATGCATCATAGCACATATGGATTTCTGATTTGATTAACTGAACATTATTGCTATGTTATGCATTATAGGAGCATCAAGTTCTAGAGCGGGACGAGGTAAGCTACCCAAGACCCAGCTTAGCTCACAGCAGTGAGATAAGTGTTAAACTCACTTACTTATATGTTTGATTTTGAATTTTTGAGTTTGTTAAATATGCTATATTGAACTGTTAGGATCCGTACTAAAGCCCGATCACTTTTGATATATGAAATTGCTGTTATATGATTGATTATATTGAACTCTTTGGACTGGTATTGAAGTCCGGTCAATTGGAATTATTTGATATATGAATTATGATGTTTGGGTTCATGAGTCGATACTGAAATCCGACCAGTTGAGTTATTGTGATTTGATATTGGATATGTATGCTGTTTGGATCGGTACTGAAGCCCGGTCATTGGAATATATGAAATATGATGCAATGAAATGTATGCTATATAAATGCATTTCCACAGGACTTAGATACGGCGGTTGTGATTATCGTAGCCAGTGTTTGCAAATTTCACAAAAGAAACCTACGGTTTCTATATGATTTGACGGAAAGACCTACGGGTCCTATATGTTACAGATGATCTTCGGATCTTATATGTTTACAGGTTGATCTGCGGATCCCTATATGATTGACCGATGGTATTTCGGTCTTATAAGTTCACTGGCCAGCTATGGTTACTTATATGCTGTGAAATTCTCGGGGCAACACTTGATCGATAAATCACAACTAAAGTAAAAAGGAAAGACATGTCATTATGCATCTTATGATATTGCTATGATATATATGACCTGAAATTATACAGTTCTGATATGTTTGATTAAATGACTTATATGTTGGCTTAAAATGATTTTGGTTTACACTTGTTGAGTTTGCAAGTCATCAAAATCGCTAATTGTGTTTTCAGGTCTGCAGTCTGAGTGAAGTCAAACACTTCAGGTTGGTACAGCTGAAGCCTAAGCCTCTCTCTTTCTCTCTCACCACGTTATTTGTAAATGCTGCATATAGTTTTGGTTTATGCTTTGTTTTATAAGACATAATTATATGTTTTGGTATATGTAAATTATGAATGGATATGTATAATATGTTTAAGGTAAATAGTCTTTTGTAAAATCACAGTTTATGATAAATGTGGGTTGTAATATGTTGAATTTGAAATTGGTTTAATGTTATTGTTATATGTTTATATGACTTAAGTTAATAAAAAGGAATTAAATGTGTTTAAAAAAATGGCATATGTTTTATGACGTAAGATTATAAGTAAAGGTGTTACACTATAATTCCAATATAAAAAAATAAAGACATCCAAAGTTTTGCAAATTATTAGGGTATTAAGCTTGCGAGTTATACTATGAAATTATGAAAAGAGTTATAAAAAATAGATTAAAAGGGATTATTAAGGTGTTAAAGAATAAATTTGACTTAAGGTCTAGGAGTTCTACTACATAAGCAATTTTGTCAAAATGTTCGAGAAAATAAGAAGGGATAATTATTTACAGGTTTCTAAGGTTTTCCGTAATATGCTCTGAGATCTTTCGATTTTGGAAATTGTAGAAATAGGTCCATAAGATTTTAGAAATTGTACAAATAAGTCTATAAGATTTTGAAAATTGTAATAGATCATTCCGTCCAGAAACACCGTTAGTTAACTAAAAAAGTCAAATGATTTGGATTAAATTTTTAAAAATGACAAAACTACCCTCTTAAATTATAAGACAACCAAATGCATCTCAAATTATCAGAATTTTCATTTCCTATCCTCCCATTTTCTTCTTCCTCCTCTTCTCTCAATCTCAAATTATGCACGATTTAAGATTAATGAGATTTATTGTTCAAATTGCATTGTTTTGGAATTACTTATGTTTTTCTAGAATTAAATCAATTTTTAGATTTAATAAAAAATATTTGGTCTAAACATAGCGCTATCCAAATAATCATATATAGTGCTAATAAATTTGTTATCTTAAAGTAATTGATAATAAAATTTTATAAGATGATATTTTTTGTTTATTTGACGATATCAAAAGAATAATAAATAAATATGGTAAAAACATTTCTAGAAGAAAGATAGAAGAGATGGTTGAGAAAGCTGACCGAAATCATGAATTTTTTTTTTAGTCCGGTTTATAAAAATATAAGAGTGTTTGAAGTAAAATTTTATTTGATTTATCACTTTTTGAATTCTGAAATCAAATTTAAATTAGAAATATCAAACTTATTTTTTAAAGGGTTAATTAGATAAAATTATGATATGATAATAAAATGACAAAGTTATATAATTTTATTTATATAAATAATTGTTGAGACTTAATTATTTGAATGAGTCAAAAATCCACATATAATATGTTGATGAGAAGTTACAGTCGAGCGGACAATTCTATACTGTTAATTCGGATTTTTAATAAGAGTTAAATTCAATTTTTCTTCATATATAACTGTGAAAATTTGGAAAAAAAAGAAAAATAAAATCATCAAATTGGGACAAGGTGGTGAGGATGAAACACTAATATACATATAAAATAGTGTGAAAGGAAAAAGGGAAACATAAAACTGAAAAAGGAGGAAAAGGACGGGGACATGAAACGCGTAGATAAGAAGAACTTTAGAACTTTAATCATAGCACGTGCACCCCACATGTGTGTTTTGAGTTATAAGCAAAAGAAAGACAGAGATTTGTATGAAGAATGTCAATTAATTAAAAAAGAAAAAACCCCCACCACACATCTAAATTATCAAATTACAAGGCAATATGCTTAATTCAGATTCACTCCAACCTTTATGTCTACCTTCACCTTCTTCCTCCTTTTGCATCAACTTCACATCTTTTCAATTACTATATACTCTTTTATTCTACAAATACTGATTTTTTCTTAATCTAAACATATTAAAAGCTTAAATGGACGTTAAAAATTAAAAATCTTTTTAAAAAGGCAGCTATACTTTTTTTTTTTTAATACTTTAGTGGATTTCTTATTTTTACCCGTACGAGTATTTAGCTCAAATCTCCATGTGCCAATTGTTCATTTTGGTTATTTTCACAAGTGGTCCACGAAGTTTGAAATTACTTTCAATTTGGTTTAAAAATTTGAATATAGAGTACTATTGGTTACATTTAAAATAATTGAAAGAAAAATTAAATCCCATGTGAAATTGGAGATTGAAAAGTTCTAGGTGATATTATGGGAAAATATGATTCTATTCTTATTTTTTAGATTTTGAACTAACTTGTTTTTTATTTTAAAAAATAGTCTATTTTGAATAAAATTATATTATTCTGTCATTCCAATTATTTCGGTCACTAAAATATACAAATCGTAACGAAAAACATACTACTATATAAAATGCGGAACAAGTTAGTTGAATTTCTGAAAAGATGGAATAAAATGATTTTCCCTTTTTTTATATTATTATTACTATTGATATAATTTTTTATTTTTAGTATAATATATAAAGAATGTAATTTACTAACTGAAAATTTAAGTATAATTGATATTGATATATTTGGTATGCATACATAAAAATTTATGACTGATCAATGATAAAAAAAATTCTTAGGGTTCTTATTCAATTCATTAAGGATTTTACAAACTCGAACCTATTCTCCAGAGCTAAGTAAAATTGAACTATTAAGGATTTAGTTTAGTTTAGTTTGTAATATAATATTTTTATATATCATTACAAACAATATAAGTATTCATGCGTCATAATTCAAACTTTTCAATTTCTTTACCAAATCAATTATTTGCATTTCTAAATAATATTATAAGTTTTTTGCATACTCCAAAAGAAAGTAAAAAAAAAATAACATTAACATGTATATACTCAAACCATAAATTAAAAAATAAAAATAGTAATATCCAAAAATAAATAAAGTAGAGTTTTGCATGTCTTACGGCACATTTATTTAATTTAATAACTTACACACTAAATATGTTAAATTGACGGAGGTAATGTATATACAAATATGATGATATTCTATTCATGAATTTCAAGTTATATATTACGAGTTATTTATTAGTTGTTTGTGGGCTTACGAATCGAGCTCATTTATTAAGAGCTGGAAGTTGAACTAAGCTGTGGAGTATGGGTATTCACTATATGTAACGTAGGTATATGTTTGGTATATAGACATGGAGCACTTGTAAATAAGAGTGATAAAAGGGCAGGCACAGTGAAATTTCAATATTGAAAATGCATTAACTGTCATCGTTCAAACAATAATTATTGTTCAACTACAAAATTTCTTTAATTGTAACAAAACTGGCGGTTTGATGTGGATACCGTACAACATCATACACGCAAAAGTCCACGTATTTTCAATATTTGTAATTTTAGTCAATGTGCATCCCCATTATTTATTCAAAATACCACATACCACTTACCAATTCTCCTGTATTTAATATTTTCTTCATTTATAATTACTTTTATTTTACAATTTTTATTTTATAAAATATATTTTTTTAATATTATAAATTTACAATTTTCTGTAGTAATATATTATTTTTTTATAATTGTGATATATTTAAATAGATAATGTAAATTTACAAAGAGACCACAAATTACACAATATATAATATTATTTTTATTTTTATTTTTTTAATAAAAGCACTTTACATTTATAGGAGAGAGACAAACGTGAATTAAACTCAAGCACTACATCTTTATAAGGGGTCCTAGGACTGAGAAACCACCTTGTCCGGTATTTTGATCAATCAGTTAGTAACATTGCCAAACTAAAAAGTATAAAATTTGAAGAAAATATTCTATATATGAAAGTCTATCTATATTTAGGATACAAATATTTGTTTTAGAAGAAAAAAAGTTTAAAACTTCATCTTCAACACCTCCAAGGCCAAAAGAAAAATCTTCCAAAATCTAAAGACAAATCTTAGAATGGCTTGAAAAGATAGGTGAGAAATTAGGGGTTATATGTAGTGATGTCTTTTCATCCTCCTCCTCTAATGAAGATGACTTTGAATTTCAACAAAGGAATTCTGGCTCTTCTAGTGTTACCCTAACCATTCGTGAGCCTCAAATTGATGAAGAAGAATAGTTATGTACCTACTTAAAAACCAATAAACCCATGAAGAAGATGAAGATTCATATGTTTATATGTTCTTTAACTATTTTGAGTTTTTGATCTTTTTGCCAAAAGGGGAGAAATAATTGTGTTGTGATTTAAATTTCTTGATTGTATTTTGTTTTGCTTATTTGATTACTTGCTTAATGAATCCAACATATACATGAACTATCTTTTTAAGGGAGAGCATAAATCAAAACACTTTAAAACCAATTTCAAGTCTTTTGACATATAACTTATGTTGTTGACCTTAAACTTAAATTTTTACACACTTAGACAATTTGAAAAGGAGTTATGTTAAACTTGTAAAATCACTTGTTTTCGAACATTCTTGATTGCTTTAAACACTTTAAATTTTACTTTTTATCATCACAACTCAAGTGTTTGTCAAAAAATCAAAAAGTGGGAGATTGTTGTGCAAATATCTCTTAGATTTTAAATTTTTGACAAACTAACTTGAATAGTTATCAACTAACGTTTGTTTAAGTGTTTAAGTATTATTTCAACAAGACAAGTTAAAGCCAAAAAGAGTCAAGTCCAAAAATTGAAGCTATGAAGGAAGCAGAGCAACGTAGGGTACGCTGCCTAATTGTTGTATGCGCTACATATTGCAAAGTCATAGAAAGATGGCATTGAGCAGCCTTCTCACGTGCTACCATTTCTATCTGGCTCGCTACCTAGACTTCGTGCATGCTACAACAAGTGTCTCGCAAGCAAATCGTGCAACTTCAGTCTAGAGAGTTTTGGGCATGCATCATGCACTACACCCCGTCTGGCTCGCGACTTTCAGAACTGAAGACCTCTGAAAATTGGGCATGTTGCGTATGCTACCCCAGATGGTCTCGAACATGATATTGCTTTAACTGCCCAATGACTAGTGTATTAAATGTTGCTGACACTGTTCCAAATTCTATTAAAATAGACGTTAGAAGATTTCAGTAAAAGATTGCAACCACTACACTTTGGTCTCGCACGCGACCTATAAGACAAACTCAAAACTCCATCTTTCAAGGGTCGAAAGTGCTAAAAAGGGTTATTTTGGGTATAAATAATCCTTTCTACAGTCATTAAGAGGTTACAACTGTTGAGTATTCATTATACAATAACATCTTAATTATTCTTTTACTCATTTTCTTGTTTACAATCAATTCTTATTGTGAAGGTTGTTGAGTTAGCCTAAAAAAACTCATTAGTTGTTGTAAAGGTATCAAGAGTTAGCCTTGCAAACTCTAAGTTTCGTGTAAACTTAAGAAACACTATTGTAAACAAGTGTTTGTTTAGTGGAACCCAATTCTTAAGGCAATTTAAGAAGTGGATGTATGATTAGTTAATATTTGAACCACTGTAAACTTCTTCTTCATATTTTCTTCTCTTCTTTCCTTAAAATTTTTATACACCAACTAATTCACTCTTCCTCTTATTTGTTATATTGTTAACAAAATGGGACACATACCGATTCATCAATGTGAGATGCTAACCAGTAACATGAAGTAACGACAGAATTTGGGCCCTCCAAATCAAATAATTGGTTAAGCTTAATTTAATGGTGAGAAATTGAGTGACATGGGGAACTTAAAGAGAGGGAACAGTAATGATTTGAAAAGCAGAGAAAGAAGAAACTAAGTTTTGACTATAAATATGGTAATTACTTGTAAAAAAAAGAAAAAGGAAAAGAGGAGAATTGTGGTGAAGTACTAAGGCTCTGATACCATATAGAGGTCAATTCTTAGAAGAATATTAACTTGTATATTAGGTTGTGAAATACAATTATTATAGTATGTATAGCCTTATCAAGTAAGCAAATAGCTACAACAACTATAGCTATTAATTTATAGAATATAAAATATTTCAAATATATCTTAAAACCTTATTAGTAGTAGAGCAATTCTAAGGAACTTCAAAAACTCAAAATTTGAGTGTGCTCAAAAACCAACTTTTTTATTGAAATATTGTGGAAACTAGTTATATGATAAATACTTAGTCAAACCCTATTATATGCTTCTAAGATAGTGAAAATAAAGGTTGGAAAAAAATGAATGGAATGAATTAAAAGTAATAAGTGCATAAAGGTAAAGATGTTTGAATGTAAATAAGCTTGAAATTAATAGAGAGAAAAAAAAGATTTGAGGAAAAGTAAAGTGCTTGAAGATTAAATGTGCTTACAAGGTAAATTGCAAGGGAATAAATTCATTTATTAAAATTATTGTTTGTAAATAACATGATATTGAAGATAATTGTAATGTAAAAGACAAATATTGAAAAGGAAAATATAAGTATTGTGGTTATAGTTGATAAGCTAAAGGAGGAGGCTTTATTTGCCTTCTAATGTTCGATTTACACTTGTTCTTTAAAGTAACTATTCACCATGCTTAGAAGTAGTTGCCTTGATAAATAAAGATTATAGCATGAAATTCTCACCACTACAACATGTGGAAATGGTAGTTTTAAAGGTAACTTATCTCTAGAAAGTTAACTAACTTATTTTGTGTTGTGTCTAAAGTAATCATTCACTACTACACAGAAGGAATTTCTAAGGTAACTGATCACTATCGCGCAGTTGTCCATCTATCAATTATGGTTTATACTAAAATTTGAAATATAGGTGAAACAATTATCCCCAGAATGTTAAGTTATCTTGAAAGTAACCATGTTTAATATTTGATAAGCTCATAGCTGTGAACTGAAATTGAACTTTGTCATAAATAGCATATGCCTCGTACATTCTATTAGTATGGGAGATTGTTGTTTTAAAATTTTAAAGTAACTTGGTAATGGAATTAACATAGGAATGAAACCTATCTCAAAAACAGTACCAAGTCACAAGTTAAAGGTAACTCGACAGCGGAACTATAAATGCTTAAGTTTTGACCCATGGTGGTGAAGACGAAGTTTTAGATGCGTTTCTCGAGACATTAGAATGGTTGTGTCACGACTTAGCCTAGGGGCCGCGACATGCATGCAGTTAGACCAGAGTATAGCCTCAAGCCTCCAAAATGATCCATCTAACTAGCATTTATCAATTACTTAGACTCAAATTCACTGGCCTAAAATGGTTAATTCAAATTGACTAATAGTATGGCTCATCCCACTTCTTGCATTTGTGATCATCACTATGGAATTTGACAGAAATACTTAATTTTTTTTTTAAATTTATAAATAAGTATAAATCACTAACATAATGAGACTCCTCTACCTTTTGACATTAAATTTCTAATGATCACCGTGGGATTTGATTGAAATATTCCCTCTATTTAGAATTTGACTAGAAAAACTGCATTAATGTGAAAATCTTAAAGGAAAAGCATCCACAAGTCACCACTATATGTAGTTTAAAATATACAAATCAAACATTCTAGAATAGTGATATTTTTCTTCCCAATAAAAAACATTCTAGACTATAGTAATGTGTGTTTCTAGCTAGCATATTAAGTGATCGATTGTGACAAACTAAATTATATATAATCCCTAAATAATTTTTACAATTAACAATATGATATGATATATAGTCATTCTCATCATAATATAAGTTTCTAAGCATTTTGGATTGACTTTTATTTGCAAAATAGAATTAGAAAAGAGCATGTTGGTCCCCTCAGAATATGTTAGGTTTGATTTAAATTTTATGAATAACTAATTCTTTAATTTGATGATATTAGCTACTCATTTATATAAATATACTTGTTTTGACTTATTTCCCAAGTTATACATATTTCTTATATAGTTCTCTAATAATTTTTTAATGATAAAATAACCACATACTTTTATCAAAATATCCTCAAATCTCTCTGTCGTATGCTTTGTCATATATTTTTAATGATAAAACATATTACCTATTATATTATATTGTACTTAAATCTAAATCATATTATATCTAAAATAATTTTTAATTCATATTCGATTAAAACATTAATTTAATACTAAGAATGTAGAATTTTTTGTTATTGGTACATGCATTATACATTGTTCCTGCGGATTTAGAAAAATCAGAGTCAAATAAATCAATAATATAAAATATAAATTAAATTTTCAATAATATTCAAGGGTAAAAGAAAAAAGTTTAAGAAATTTTCCCAGTAAAACTAACAATTGAAAAATACAAAGTTTTGCATCCAAAAATTAATAATAAAAAAAAAAATTGTATTCTACGTTCCAAGCAACTCCCAACTTAACTATCGTAAGTTTTCCAGTTTATTAATTTGCTTCTCAGTTGATCTCGTGTTATTGACTTATTGCAGCTATA
>CANUEY010114474.1:0-15295 GCA_948099555.1 Croton setiger
ATCGATAGAGTAGTAATTAATATAATCTGATTGGGTAGAATCTTTTGGGTTATATTAAGGGAGAATATAATCAGATTTAAATGGATGCTCGTAGTTTCTGTTAATCTGGGTAGGGTTCTACTAGTTTTTAATGCAATTAATGGTTAAATCCTTCGTCGTACTTAGGATTGCTAGTTAATTAGGGGTTGTTATTAGATCGTATCTTAGCAACCTATTACTACGGTAGAATTTGTTGGGTCGACGTTCTTCCTGACTATAACTTATCTGTAATATGAATTAAGAACCATTCTTGAAATCAATGATCAATCGAATCGAACTTCACGCCGAGGTATGCCTTAACTGCATTCGTTCCTATTATTTTAGTTTAATATTAATTTCTGCCATTTGCTTTACTTCTTTTTATTAATTAATTTCCTTTCAATTTTTAATCTCCCCTCTTTACTTTATTTATTTTTAATTTCAAATCTGGTTATTTGCGGGAAGCTAGTCCCTAGGTTCGACTCTTCTCACCCTATTTACAAGTTTGTTTTGTAGGAGAGCAGGTTTTTATTTTTGGTGGATTCGACACCCATCAGTAGCAGAGTTAATAAAATTTCCTAAAATATAATACATACTTTGCGCAGCCACACCATATTTTCTGACTAAACAAACAGAACATTATTCCGCGATCAATCACCTAAAAAGAGAATATTGACAAACTATTATAATCCTATTACTACCATCTCTCCAAAACGTGAGGCTCTAATTTACTTGAGATAACATCTAACAGGAACACAACACTCTGTCTCTGCTTCACTTCACTCTCCTCCTTACAATGAAATAATGAACTATGTCTAGGAGGAACAAACACAAACAACAGCCACTCGAACCAGGAGGACAAGGAGAATACCAGTACCACCATCTTGAAATCATCAAGGCTGTGGCTCAAGCATGGCATGCTCGCTCCACCAGCTCAAGAAGTACTGCCAATGAACATGATGCCTACCGCCAAACATTTCAAACCAAGCCTTCCCGATTCAAGCTTGAAGCAACCAATAGCAAAAGCCCATCGAACAGTAGCAGTTGGGATTCAAGTGGGAAGTGGGATTTCAAGCAATCTTTGCTCGATTCATATGAGATTGTAACGGTGGTAAGAAAGCTTGAGCGAGGTCTCGTTCAAGATGACCCCTTTTCTGGGTTGGATAGTCGAGTCCAGGAGAGAAAGCCGAAAGAAAGTAAGAATAGTCTTAGAAATTTGTTTAGTCGTATGTCTTCTAGAAGATTTAATGAAGCTGATATTCAAAATATTCCTCGCGGTCAAGATATATGACACTCAATTTTTGACAAAATATTTTTTTCCTTTTTCTGTATTTTTGGGTTTAGTTGCATTTGGATGATAGGTTTTCCATTGAAGAATTCTTCATTGGAAACCTGAAATATGGATTCAATTTTTGGTCCTTAAATTATAATCTGGCTCTATCAGAAATTGCGTTTTTTCTTTTAACTAAAGGTATGATTTATATTATGCAAAGCTTAACTTGCTCAAGTCTGTTAGTCAATACAACATAAATGCACAGAATTTGGTTATAGCTGTCCAAATGTAATTAAAGAATAACAGTGTAAGTGTACAAGTGAAATGAAACTTAATCTCCAATTGTTTTAAATTAATCACAGATTAAATTAAAATTTTACTACTTAACAAATCAACCTTAAAACAGTATTCGGTAATTGTAAAGTATAATCCCCATTTCAATTTATTACAAGTAAATGAAGGCTAATTATTAAAAGAATACTCTCCATGAGCTACATGTAAGATGACTATTTTATTGAAACATGAAGGACAATAAAAATGCATATAACTTAATAATATGCTAGCAGAACACAGAAACAGAGCAACCCAGAAACAAAGAATCATGTAGATGTTTGACAGGAGAAAGATCAGCCCTTCTTATTTAAAAACTATATAATGTATAGCTGACACATGTTCCCAAACCTTAATAATAGTAATAATTAGTGCAACTTGAAGGTCTTCCATTTGCACAACTCAAATGTCCTATGCTTCTGTTGAAGATATCCATCAGTTTCGGAATCAATCGTCTTTTCAACAGCTCTCGAGTTATCCTGGTTTATAATTTCGCCTTGCTCGGCCAATTGAACCTTCTTATTAGGCTTACCAGGCTTCCTCGCACGCTGTTGTTTTTCGGCGTTGGTATCAGATTCTCTGTCGCTGCGGGCCACCTTGTTTTTAAAGACCCTGAAGACATTTGGATAGCGAGGCACATCAGGAAGAACACTTGGCATCTTTTCTATTTCTGTAACATGACCGTGGTAGTCGTGGGATGTTGTTTCCCAACCGTGTGTTTGCCTCCGCATTGCCGGAGACTGGGCCATATTTTTTGCTTTCTTGCTCTGTCTTGAGTAGAGGAAGACATGGACATTGTGTAGAAATATATAGAGGTTATTCATGTGTAATACAGCTTTATTCTTTGGAGATAGTGGTTGCATCTGATTCCCTTATCACCTGTCTAATTGGGCAGATATCAGAATAATAATTGTCTCGGTTCAATCCATACTTTTTCTGGGGTGGGTGGAATCGGATGCCAACTTGCCAAAGACTCCGAGTCGATGATGACCCCCTGAAATTGATGCTATTTGTTACTACTATGCAGTTCAAATCCGCGTACAGATCGCGGATTCTTAATTTGATGGTGCTTGATGACAGACAAAAACATGTCATAATAAATCCAACAATACCAATATTTTTCTGCAAAGGGATGCAACACGTTTGATAATTGGAAAATTCAAAACCAGTTGTATTGTTGAGGGCTCGCGTATCCGTCCTTTTTTTCTACTGTCGAAAATTCCAAATTCAAAACGACCATAGAAGATGGCGACTGCATTTCATCCTCTTCCAGCCCAAATCCTTAACCCTGTAACTACCATTCCCCATTTCCCTGATAACCCAAAAACTTTAATCTTAAAACAATGCAAAACAATCAAAGACCTGAACCAAGTGCACGCCTATCTTCTCAAAACTCGTCGCCAATTGGAACCTACAATCACCGAAAATCTTCTCGAATCGGCCGCCATCCTCCTTCCCGGTGCTACTATGGAATATGCACTCTCAATTTTCGACAACACAGAAGATCCCGATTCGTCGGCTTACAATATAATGATAAGAGCCTTTACTATGAATCAAAATCCTCAAAAAGCATTGAACTTTTTCAAACAAATGGTTGATAACGCAGTGCCGTTTGATGAATTCACTATGGCTTCGGTTCTAAAAGCATGTTCTAGATTGCGGAGGAGAAAAGAAGGAAAACAGATTCATGCCCAGATAATAAAATGTGGATTTGAGAGTAATGTACTTGTTTTAAATACCTTGATACATGTGTATGCAAATAGTGGGGAAGTCAACTTAGCCAGGAAAGTGTTCGACCAAATGCCCAAGAGAGATATCTTTACATGGAACTCAATGTTTTCAGGGTATGCTAAGAGTGGGTATTACGAAGACGTTGTGAAGTTATTCTATGAAATGAGGGAATTCGGAGTCAGGCTCAATGATATTACGTTGATCAGTGTCTTGTTGGCTTGTGGCAGATTGGCTGATGTAGGATTGGGGGAGTGGATTGCTGAGTACATAAAGGCAAACGGACTTGATGTAAATATGAACTTAGTTACTGCTTTGGTTGATATGTATGCAAAATGTGGCGAGGTGGATAAAGCACGAAGACTATTTGACCAAATGGATCGGAGGGATGTTGTTGCTTGGAGTGCTATGATTTCTGGTTATAGTCAAGCTAGCAGATGCAAGGAGGCGCTTGTTCTTTTCAGTGAGATGCAAAAGGCAAATATAGAACCCAACGAGGTTACTATGGTGAGCGTGCTCTCTTCTTGTGCTGTTCTTGGAGCACTAGAGACTGGTAAATGGCTTCACTTGTACATTAAGAAGAAGAGGTTGAAGCTCACCATCACACTTGGAACAGCACTAATAGACTTTTATGCTAAATGTGGAGCAGTAGATAGTGCAATTGAAGTGTTTCAAATAATGCCTTTGAAGAATGTGTACTCATGGACAGCGCTTATTCAGGGTCTTGCTAATAACGGTGAAGGAAAAAGGGCTCTAGAGTTCTATCAATTGATCAGGGAAAGAAATGTTGAACCAAATGATGTGACATTCATTGCAGTTCTTTCTGCTTGTAGTCATGTTGGTCTGGTTGATGAGGGCCGTGCGTTTTTCGACAGTATGACTAAAGAATTTGGCATTGAACCTAGGATGGAACACTATGGTTGCATGGTCGACATCCTTGGTAGAGCTGGATTGATCGAAGAGGCTTACCAGTTCATAAAGAAAATGCCCATCAGACCCAACGTTGTTATTTGGAGAACGCTGTTGGCTTCTTGTAGGGCTCATAAAAATGTTGAGATTGGGGAGAAAGTGGTGAAACATCTAGTTAGTTTGGAGCCTATGCATAGTGGAGATTATATACTGTTGTCTAATATTTATGCATCCGTGGGGAGATTGGAAGATGCGATGAGGGTAAGGACCAAAATGAAAGAGAGGGGCATCAAGAAAACACCCGGCTGTAGTTTGATTGAGTTGGAAGGAGAGATTTATGAGTTTTTGGCAGAAGATAAAACACAGTGCTTGAAGGAAGTTTATAGAGCGACAGAGGACATGATGAAACGAATCAAGTCAGCTGGATATGTACCCAGTATAGCAGATGCAAGACTGGATGCAGAGGAAGATGATAAGGAAGCTGCAGTGTCTCATCACAGTGAGAAGCTAGCCCTTGGATTTGGTCTCATTAGAACTCCTCCTGGAACTACAATTAGAATATCAAAGAATCTGAGAATATGTGGAGATTGCCATAATGCAACGAAGATCATATCAAAGGTATATAAAAGAGAGATTATAATCAGGGATAGAAATCGCTTCCACCACTTCAAAGAGGGTTCATGTTCTTGCAACGATTACTGGTAAAACTGAGCACTGACTGTTGGTCAATGACTTAGGTTTTGAAGCAGAGACCAGAGCACATGCAAGTACTTGTATAAACCAGAGAGTGTATGAAATTGGTTCGGTTTTAGTCGGTTGAATTTCCATTTATATTGTTCATATCACTCCGATAATTTTCAACTTTTCAACCATTTGATCGTGATTGAGAATTATAAATCCTGAAATTGATCAGAAAAATAAATTATAACAAATAACAGGCAACGATATACAGGATGCTTTGCTTTATGACCAAAAGATTCAGTTTTTTGAATAAAAGTCCGGACCTTTTACAGTTTGTTCATCTCTCTCGTGCCATTTTTCCTAGTAGGGCAGCTAACACTGAAAATGGCAAATTGTGACCAATCCAACGCCGGTAAGAAGGTTATTTTAGTTAGTGTTTCCGAGCAACTTCCTTTTTTCATTTTCATTCCCATTTGCGCCTGGACTCGGTCAGTTTTAAATCTTTATATGTTAGTTCAGTTCATATTTGATTTTACTTATTGCAAAGTTCATCTCTGGAAATAATGCAGCGTATCACTCAAGATTCCACACATCATGGTATCTGTTTTTGCCTGCTATTTAAGGAGCACTTGGAGTTCTGCTCCTCTGTTCGTCTCTTGCCATAGTTTAATACAAAATTGCAGTTGATGCTTGATAATCGTCCATCTAAATTCTATTTGACAACCACCCATCTTCTTAGTATTCCCGATCCAACGAAGCAGCAGCAGCATCTGATAAGTACAACGCAACATCTACTGACTGTCAATTAATAAAAACATGAATAGTTCAGCTATTTATCCTGTATCAAAATATATCTTGAGACTAGTCCCTGCTCTCTCTCTCTCTACCGAGCTTCAATCGCATTTGACTCCCCACATAGAACCAAGGTTGCATTCCATTCTGTTGCTACTGAAGCATTAATAACACTGGTTGAAGCAGAAGAAGAAACCTTTTGGTTCATTTTCCATCTTTGCTTTAGGGGTCTCCCCAGTAGAATCACGTATTCCCATCAACGAGCTAGTACCTGGGGATTCTGGAGCCAAGATGGCATTCTCAGAAGTGAAAATTCGATGCGGGATAGCTGGCTCAGGAGGAGCAATAGTAGCAAGATAATTAAGGAGCATATGGATTATTTGACTAAAATTAGGCCGAGCATTTGGGTCCTCCTGCCAGCATGAAGTCAGGGTGACAGCCAATTCCTCTGGCACGTTTTCAGCAGTAGGCCTCACATTCTGCATCAGCATAATTCCTTCTCTTAGAATATTGATTATAGTTTTATAGCCTTGAAAGGATTCAACATCTTGGACGTATAAATAAATACATCTTCAGATAAAAGAGGCCACAGGTACCTTAAAAGCTGCTGCGTATGCTGCCTGGAGATTTGACATTCCTTCAAATGGCAACCGGTTATGTAAGAGCTCCCATAACACAATGGCAAAGCTATAAGCATCCACTTTATGGTTATAATGCTTCTTATCTCCATGCCTTAGTGTAACAGTGCTGTACAACTGCCATCAAATAGTGTAACAAGCAATACATAAGAAGTGACTATTGGGAGAAAATACGATTCTTCCCTTTTAAGACAAATTGATTGAAAAAATAAAACAGTTCCTTCAATCAATGACACACCTCCGGAGCCATCCAACGATACGTTCCTGTTTCAGCTGTCATCATCTCTGTCACAGTCTCTTCTCTTGCTAGGCCAAGATCTGCTAATTTAACTGTTTTGTGATCTGCAGTCAACAGCAAGTTCTCTGCCGGAACAAATAAAATCCATATTAAAGCCTCTACTTACACTTTACCCAAATGTAAAATCAATGAAAAATGACTTTGAGGATTCTTTCTTGACCATTCGTCGGAGGAAGAAATGAGGTGTTAGGTAAATAACAAACCAGACCATCTCAGAGGAGAAGAGAACTGCCAACTCAGTATTCATAAATTCAAATGACATAAAAGAGGTGGAAAATATAGCAAATATGAAAAGAAAGAAAGAGAACTAGTAATCTGAGCTATGATTTCAATTGGTGCTTGATTACAGAGTGAATGATCCCAATATTAGAAGAAATAATGCAGCATTTAGAGTTAGATAAATTTCAATCATAGGGAGTACTTCTAGCATGTGATCCAGTTTATGTTTTTGTCACTATGTCATTGAAACCTGTTGAACATTAATAATTAAACAAGAATAAGTGTAGTTAGCATCCATTGTTGTTTTCAGGAGGGACCATAGTGACAGAAACCTATTCGTTTGAGGAAGGAATTTCCTGGCTCCCACATAACATGATGTGTTTCGGACAAATGTGAATGGAAAATCAGTTGAGAAACCACCCAATGACATCTCAGGATAGTTTAGCAGCTAGTAAGAAGACAAAGAGCAATAATTTATGGCACCAACATGTAGCACAGCTTTTGATGATAGAAGAATGCAGGAAAATATTTACAGTTCAGAAATGTAACTAATTCAATAATGGGTTTCTAGATATTGAATATAATTTCTTGTGTGGATGACAGAAGTATTAGTTCATTGTGGTCAATACATATGTCTCGAATCCCAATCTAACACAACCAATCAGGAGGCAGAGACTGGTTTCATACTTAGAAATTTTAAGAGGTGCATATACAAAATATAGTTATTCTCAAGATCAAGTCTATCATACGGTAAAGTTTGCCAGCATATAGTAGGGGTATTCTGTATACTTCATTCCACTCTCGATATAGGCGAGGAGAAATAAAAAAAAAAATTACCTGGTTTCAGATCACGGTGTATGATTCCATGAGAGTGCAAGCATTCAATAGCTCGAGCAACGTCAAGTGCAAAACCAATGGCAACACGGGTCTCTAGGCACCTCGGTCGCAAGTTCAGCAAGTATTTCCGCAGAGTTCCACCCAGTAAGAGCTCTGTAACTATGACCATCACAGGTTCCGTGCAGGCACCAATAAACTGCCAATATAAAAAGTTCCAATTTAGTCTTAGGCTAAGAAGTTGGTAAACTATGTCAAAAGCCTCAAAATCAAATCCAACCTTCACTAAATTCTTATGTTGAACCCTCGATAACATTGCAACTTCTCTTGCAAATCGGGCCTCTCGCTTTGTGATCTCCTCTGGTGTTTCTCCTTTGTGAACAATTTTAATAGCAACAGTCTGGTTTTTATATCTAAAAAGGCACCACCCAATGTTGATTTCAGTAAAAAAGCAACATAACCAATGTAATGAAATCTTGGGATCTGCTGTAATGTAAAGTTTGAACTAGTTGAAATGGTAGCTCATGAAATTTAAATTTTGCAGAGCTATAAGAATATTGAAATGGCAGACTTACTTTCCCTCGTAGACTTTGGCATGAGCTCCCTCTCCAATTCTTGGCCCAACAAAAAGATGCTTTGGATCAACGAGCCATTTAGCATCCAATTTGAACTCATCAGTTGAGTAAAACATATTCCCAGATTCCATGTTTCTTAAACAGAAAAGAATTCAGCATCAGAAACTGTACTTCTCTTCTGTTTCACAGATCATACAAAATCAGACAAATAAAGAAGAGGATGTGAAAAGGCCGTGCCCTCTTGTTAAATGGATAAGCTGACAAAGGAACAGAGATTTGGTAGCTCTGTGATATATTCTGCTGTTAAACAAATCTCAAGAATCAAAATCAGAGATTTGGGTTTGCATGCCCTTCCTTCTTCAAGGAACTCCACATACACATGTGCAATGGAGAGAAGAAAGCAGAGACAAAACGAAGCTCAGAGCCCAAAGTGGTTTCTTTTCTTCCCCACAAAAGAGGAGGGGGGATGTAAGAGAAACAAATCAACTGAAACTGAAAATTCAACTGAACAACAATTTCTTATTCCTTTTCTAGAAAAATTCCATGCCCCACTAGAGAAGTTAGTTAAATGGAAAGATGGGTAATAAAAACAATTTTAATCTTGGTGGTGTAAAGCTTCACCCTCGATCTGCAGACAATATCATGGAAGAGATCGAGTCTGTGCTCAATAAAAAGTACTGTTAGATTCCATTACATTACATACTGAGAGAGAGAGAGAGAGAGAGAGAGAGAGAGAGAGAGAGAGAGAGAGAGATTTTTGAATTATCATAAGGGATAATGATATATTTAGTGTCTGAACTTTGGGACCTTTTTTGTTTTGGTGTCTCAACTTTAAAAATGTATGCATTGAGTGTTCGAACATGTTTTTGGTGTCTCAACCTGACGTGGCAACCAGAATCCGGCTACCTCTGCCACCTACATGTCCACGTAGGCTTACATACTGATATGGCTGAAACAGGGGAAACTACTGAAATAAATGGACTAAAATGACCTTGAGAAGGTGTTTTGATTGAAAGGACAAAAAATTCATTGGGATGTGTGAATTTTCTTGAAGAAGCCGACAATACTCTTAAAACTCCATTATTTAGATACGAAAATGGAGTTCTTGTACCTTGAAACTATGGAGTTCTTTCACATGAAATTTGCTTAAAACTTGGCTGTTGCTGCTAAAGGTAATAGAAGGTCCAACTGCTCCATAAACACCTAACTGTGCCAAGAAAAACTAGCTAGCAGTAAATGGTATGGCCACTGCAACAAGTATTAAGGCCATGTTTATAGTTTTTATGGTAATGCTATTTAAGCTTACGGAAGGAAGCATTTTAGGTTTTATTTTTCTGAAACCATCTTGGCTCGTATAATGAAGCAAAAGATCTGTATACGAGTTTAATTAATATGCTTATGAAGTCCTTTCAAATTTCGTGAAGTAAAGCAGAATCAAAATAATATCTTCCTCTCCTGCTCCAATTCTTCAACTTTCTGAAATTGAAGAGAAAGATCAATCATTCGAAAATATAAAATATTTTTTGCTTATAATTTGTCCTTATTTGTCCTCGTAACTGAACTCCTCAATACAACCAAGTCTGGCATTTTAGAATTCCATATCAATTTAATCGGCAATTTTCGAAATTCCTTCTGAATATGTATTCCGCCGAAATTGTGGAGTTGTTTAAGATTGGGATCTCAGTGGATTTCAAAAGAGGGTTTGGATATTTCAGATTCTCCCCTCTCACCATAATGGGCAAGTGGTAAACAGTATCAAGCAGAGGCAATTATTCTCCTCCACATTCTTTCAGGGACAAAAATTCTAAACTTTTAACATAAGGGTATTTTGGTCTATGTATCCTAGCCTATCAACTCCAGCTCACCAAAAATCCTACGTGTCAATCGGAAAATTGCTCTTCGCCGGATTCCAGCTGCCACTCGAGTTGAGACACCAAAACATGACACTTCCAAAAGTTCAAACACTCATTCATACATTTTTCAAAGTTGAGACACGAAAACAGAAAAGGTCCGAAAGTTGAGACAGCAAAAATATAATTATCCCTACTTATAATAAAGTCAGTGGGAGCCATTTAACTATTAAAGAGCACATCACATGGAAGAAAGAGAAATATTTAATTTTGTTGCTTCATGGTAAAAACATGAACTTTACAGTTGACTCTATCTAAACTAAACTATTATTTCCTCAGAAATTATTTAGAACTTGAGATAGAAGACTTTACATTTCATTAATAGACAATAATGAGTAAGTTATATAAAAGCATTGTATAGTAAAAGAAATCAACCAAAAATAAGAGCATGATACGAAAATAATATAGACATAAAAAATAAATATCCAGCCAAATTTTCTTTCCAATACTAAAAATGTCTGCTTGCTCACCATTACCAACGATGACCAATTTTTTAAGTAAAAAGAAAAAAATTGAACCCAGATATAATTTTATTTAATACTATAGACGTTGATATCTAATATCTGATTAATTCTTCTCCCCAGTAAGAAGATCCATCACCACACGCTTGATGCTCCCATTGTTCTTCTTTAGCAGCTTCTTGTTCATTTCTTTGTCGCAAAAACCCTGCATATGAAGGGAGGGGAAAAAAAAGCACAGTAAGCTCTTGCTCCTCCTAGAAATGATATTCCTAGGCCAAAAGAAAACATACCATTTCCTCCAACTCTTCAAGAATTGGATCCCACTCGGAAACACCACATAGGGCATCCACTGACTGCTCTAAGTTGTATTCATTCATCCTCAAGATCTCCTTGTTCAGATCAACCTGCTTGAAGCCCATATCCTCAAGTTCCTTAAGAAGAGACATCTCCATTGCTTCCTTGGTATTGGCATGAGAAAAAGGCTTCTCCACTGCTTCCTTCACATTGATAACAGGATTAGAGTAACTCTCCACTGCTTCCTTCACACTGGCATACTTGGATGCAATTCGGACATCTACAGCCCCAGGGGCTGGCTCCACAGAAGCTGGAGCTGGCTCAGACAAATCAATTATAGGATATGACACAGAAGAAGAGAAGACCTGGGGAGCATCAGGGCTTGTAACTGCATCATTTAACATACTATGAATTTCAGGGAAATAATACTCCTGGTCCTTCCGAAGTTGATCATTGTCAGCCCTTGCATTTACTAGAGCAGAAGCAGCAAGAGAGGTTGCACCAGTGAGAGAGGTTGGAGCTGTAGGATATGACCCTGAAGAGGAATGCAAATTCTGGTCCTTCAGAGGTTGATCAACATCAGTTATGGCATTTACTGGAGCAGAAATAGTGGCAGAATTAGAAGACTCCGCAACGCCACTGTCAACATTATGATATCTAGGGCCACTGTAATCAGGGGGCAAGTTCAAGTTCAACTCTTGTAGTCCATTACAAAGAGGATCTTTCTTCATGGAAACATCATCAACCTATAAGAATAAATATTTATAGTTAGTATTGAACACACAAATCACCGGCAAGCTGCAAAGACATTAAAAAATGAAAATACCTGTACAAGCACCCAAACCTTCTGTCCAAATTTTGTGCCTGATGGATTTGACATACTCCAATATGAAATATAGCTGCCGGGTGACGAAGGTGAAATGAAATCAACTGCAATGTCAAGTTCCCCATTCACAGGGACACCATTCACAGGGATCTAACAAGGGACCAGAGAACTATTAAATGGAAATGCATTAATAAGGATAAAAAGTAATATCATGACGAATTTGCCTACCTCCAAGACCATAAAATCAGACTTGCTAAATCTATTTCCCCCAATCCACTCTAGTCGTGATCCCTGAGGCCAAACGATGCTGCCACTATTGCGCATCCGCCAAATCTTGGTAAATGGAGTGCATGGAGGCATCATAGTTCCGTCGGAAACATTCACATCCAAAACGAAACTGCTATCTAACTTAGGTCGAGCTGATTTCATCTGAGGTAGAGGTGGTGGTGGCCAACTATGCTGTGATATGGAAGATAGTAAGGAATGAAAATAAGTTTTGAAGAAATTGACTATATCAATAATGAAACATAAGTCCAGAGAAGTTAGAAGTCGACATACAGGATCATATGTTCCCTTGAACCACCGGGGAAGTCTATAAGACAGTGGCCTTTCTATTTTAATGTAATCAGACTCATTGCCCTTTTCGGCAAAGCAGATGCTGCAGAGATCATAATCCTCTCTTCTGCATGAAAGAAGAAAAAAAGGGATTACATTTACATTTGACATCAAAACCAAAAACACCCATAAGAAACAAGTACTTACACTTTAGATTTGTAGCGAGTTCCACAGATTGGGTGAGCACCACAACCATCACACTGAACGCCCCGATGAAAAACTAGTGGTGGATTAGAAATGGTAGGAGGTGTATTTTGAATGGTAGGAGGGAGCATGGGAGCATAGATAGGAATCCTGCTGAATGGACACTCACTACCAGGAAGCCTAGAAAATTTATTAGCATTAGATGATGCACTGGTACGAATGGACTTTTCCTTCTGTTGACCAGCATTATCATCCTTAGTTTCTTTCTTATTATAACCATCCGAACGTCCCTTTTCCTTCAGTTGACCTGCATTATCATCCTTAGTTTCTTTCTTACTATTCCCATTTGAACGTCCAGAAACAAAGAGAGAACGAAGGCGGTCTGAATTCAGATCAACAGAAGGGACAGGTTGGACAGGAACACCCACACCTCTAGTCACATTTTCAGCCTCCTGATTACTGGTACCAGTTGGTGAAGTAGTAGTAGTCTGATTAGTGTTAACAGTCTGATTAGTGTCAACACTTGGTGCAGTAGGAACTTCTGAAGCCGCAGGGTTATTTGCAGCTTGAGTATTTAAAGTTGCATTTTGTTGGGTTGGAGTTGATAAGGACTGGGACATTTTTGACAAACAGTCAACCAGCTCGCCAACTACAGGATTTTTAGTCAATTCAGCAGACACTTTCAAAAGAGTCTCGCGCAGAGGCTCTGGCACAGAATTCAGCACAACAGAACTGATGATTGGAATTGGACTAGAAACTCCAGGAGATCTCATTGGTGTAGAACTACCAATGGAGTTAGAATAAGATCTGCCAAATTTATCATTTCTGAGCTGTACATCAACCCTCAAAAATTTCAGTTCCTGCGTCATAACATCAAGCAGGTCATCATCCTCAACCAGAGTGACCACATCCCCATCTTCATCCAGATAAGTGAGGATAAGTTCAGCATCCTGAGGGATATTAAAAAGACCAAAGATCTTTGACCTAAGTCCAGCCATGGTAAGACCGATCTGAGCTTTGAAACGCCTAAGGGTATCACCATACTTGACCTGAAAGAAGAAAAAATATAATAGCCTTTCATTTAATTAAGTTATGCAAGTAGTATTTTAATAAAAAATAACATCATCTAAAACACACATGTGATGAACATGAAAGGACACCATACAAGTACATGTAAAGGTAGTTATTGCTGAAATATGTTTTAATAAAACGATTCTTGCATGAATACTAAAATTATTAAACCATGATATTTATTTTGAGGGAAATTCTAACAAATAAGGCAACAGTATGAGCAACAAGACTCTTGGTTTTTAAATTCAATGATTATGCAAGTCAATTCTTAGCAAGTGCTGCAAAAAAATAAAAAATAAAACCCAAAGCCACAAAGAAATGATCTTGTGAGACTAAATAACAGAAACTAGTCCAAACACCTCGGCTAAAATTTCTTCCAACTAATGGAAAATCTTTGCTAAAAATTGCTAGTGCAGAACAATAGAAAATAAATTTAGACTGGCAAACCTTTGAGATTCCTTTCGACAAAGTATAAATTAGCAGCAAACAAAAGAGAAATTTACCCCCAAAAAGAAAAGAACACGGTGTTCCATATAACAAAAAATGATCGCCCTCAAAGCGAAAATTATAAAATCCCTAAAACTTTCTTTTGGAAAAAATTAAAACCCCTAAAACCTTTAACCTTAATACTTAAGCAAACAAGCGAAAAACAAAAATAACGATGAAACGAAACAAGCAGATGATCCCAACAAAGGTGCGACCAGAATTCAAATTCCCTACAAACGATAGACCATAGAACACCAGAAGGAACGAAAAAACGAAAATTGCAGTGATCAGAAAAGGAGAATAAGACAGACCTTGATCACCATACTAGAGTCCATTATAGCTTGAATAGAGACGCTTTACAGGAAGCGGCTTTGCAAAGCCGGTATATATATATATGAGGAATAGTTCAAAAGGGAAGCGAAGGAATCGGAGGGAAGGGCAAGAGACCTGGGAATTTTCGAAGCGTACCGGTAAGCCGGTTTAAGCGTGAAGGTGAAACTGAAAACTGAGGGAAGTGTGAAACTTCGGATTGAGGGTGTTAAGTAGATTTTATCGATATTTATATTTTGTAATTGGCTTTCTCAATAAGATAAAGATGTTATTTTTGACTTATTTTTATCTTTCTGGCCAAGCCAACCGTCTTCATTAAGGAAACGCAAAATTATAAAATTCAGACCCTTTTTTTTGTTAATATAATGTTTAGTCCCTCTAATTTTCGAAATTTCCTTTTTTACCCTTGTATTCTGATTACCAGGCACTCTTATTTTTTTTATTAGTTAGTTTAAATAGTATAATTGCTCTGTCAAAATAAATAGTATAGTTGTAGAAATTTTATTATTTTTTATTTACCTGTACCATAAGAGATATATATTTTTTGTTTATATATTTTTATTTTGACCAATGATGGGTTAACTCTATAGTTTAAATAAATAGACATATTATAATTTTAGATTACTATATTTTATTTTTTAAAATAAAATTAGCATTATCTAAATTAAATTATTAGTAGTACTATGTTGTGTAATTCATCATTTTATCTTACTAATGCGCAAATCTATATAATATATAATAACAAGGTTTTGGGCTATATTTGACACTATTTCTAATTTGATGTTTTTAAATAAACTATACTTTACATTAAATGTTTTTTAACATTTAAATATTTCTTACCATTTTCTATAACATTCAAATAA
>CANUEY010114478.1:0-20934 GCA_948099555.1 Croton setiger
AATCATATATCATCATATTCAAAACATATCCAAATCATTTACTTAATTATCATATCATATATCATATCAAATTATAATGCATTTTAATCAAAAATGGACAAAATACGTGTAATGACGTCAAAATGACCTAAGATTTAAATCGGGGTGTCACAATTTGTCTTCTAAAAAACTTTAAACAAATCAGCTTTAAAATCAGACACATTTTTTTCATTGCTTCCTGTAAAAAGCAAATCATCAGCATAAATAGATACTATACTTATGTCAGCATCTGATTTTTTCACATATAAAGTGGCTTCACTTGGACTTTTCATAAATCCAAGACTTTGTAGATAATCATCAACTCTACTGTACCAGGCCCTGGGGGTCTGTTTAAGACTGTATAAGGCCTTTTTCAACTTGTAAACTTTCTCTTCCTCTCCCTTGACTACAAAACCCTCCGGCTGTTCAACATAGATTACTTCTTAAAGGACACCATTTAAAGAAGCCGACTTGACATCCAGCTAAAAAAGACTCCACCCTTTTTACGCAGACAGGGCCAGGAACATTCTTATAGTATCCAAACGCGCAACAAGAGAAAAAATCTTTGAAAAATCTACTCCATACACCTGATTGTACCCTTTCACGACCAATCTTACTTTATGTTTTTTTATAGAACCATCAACATTTAGTTTGGTTCTATAAACCCATTTCACTCCGATAATCTTTCTATTTTGAGTTCTGTCCACCAACTCCCAAGTGTCATTATTTTCAATCATTCTTAGCTCATCTTTCATGGAATCTATCCATTTGGCATCCTTCATTGCATCACTGAATTCTGCAGGTTCAAAAACAGCAACATTACTTCTTGCATAGACATCAGACAATGATGTTGTACCACGAACTGGAACATCATCAGTATTGTCATCAAGTTCTTGAGAGAATTTTGGAAATTCTCTTTCTATTGGCTCCTCCCAAATCCATTGCTTGTCCTCCATAAATTTGACATCTAGACTTACAATGATTTTCCCATTTTGAGGTTGGAAAATCCTGTAAGCTATAAAATGCTGCTGTATCCAACAAATACACCAGGTTCTGCCTTTTTATCGAGTTTATCTCTCTTCACCTGTGGCACATAAGAAAAACAAAGGCAACCAAAAATTTTGAGATGTTGTAAATCTGGTTTATAACCAAACCAGGCCTCAAATGGAGTTTTTCCATCAACAGCTCTAGTTGGGAACCTGTTCAACAAGAAAACTGTAGTACTTGAGGCTTCTGCCCACAAGTTTTTTGGCAGTTCCTTTTCATGAAGCATACATCTTGCCATTTCCATGATGCTTCGGTTCTTTCTCTCACTTACTCCGTTCTGTTGGGTAGTGTAAGGAGTTGTGACTTGGTGCTCAATTCCTGCTTCTTCACAAAATTTGTCAAAAGATGTATTTTTGTACTCTTTTCCATTGTCAGATCTTATTGTACGTATCCTGCAATCACTTTGATTTTCCACCAAAATTTTAAACTTCCAAAATATACTAGCAACCTCAGCTTTGGATTTAAAAAAATAAATCTAACTAAATCTAGTGTATCATCTATAAATGTAATATAATATTGATTACCATTTAAAGATGATGTTTTCTGAGGTCCTCCGACATCTGAATGCACCAGCTGCAGCTTGTGTGAGGCTCTCCAGGCTGTTCGAGGAAAAGATTTCCTCACTTGCTTTCCATATTGACAAGCTACACAATCAGCTAGCTCTTCTTCAAGTGATGGAACTCCCTTCACAAAATTATTTTTCTGCATATATAGTAAACCAACATGATGAAAGTGTCCCAACCTTTTGTGCCACAATTCTGCATTGCTGAAGTGACATGCAACCGCTGCTTGGTCATTCTCCAATAAATTCAAAGCAAAACTCTTGGACTTCATCATCACCTTAAAGAAATTTCTGTCCAATTGCATCTTTAATTAAGCACCACTTATTCTAAAAAAAAAAAAACTTTGTAGCCTTTTTCAAGAAGCTGCCAAACACTTAATAAATTTTGATCAATAACAGGCACATATAAAACATCAGTTATATGTTTCAAACCTGTTAAACTTTTAATTTCAATCGTGCCTTTTCCTTTGACTGGAATAAAATGGCCATTTCCAATCCTTACTTTAGAGATAAAAGTATTATTTATCTCTATGAAGAGAGTTTGATCATTGGTCATGTGATTGGTACAACCGCTATCTATCAACCAAGAACTATCAGAGTTGTTCTTAGCTGCAAAACATGTTGCCACAAAGAGTTGTTCTTCATCATTCTCTTCTATATGTGGTTTTGCAACTTCAGACTGTTGAGATTTGCACACTCTCTCCATGTGCCCCATATTGCCACACTTTCTGCATTTGATGTCAGACCTCCACCAACACTTCTTAGACTGGTGGTTTGATTTTTTGCAGTGTGTACAAGGTGAACCAGCCCCATTGTTGACAATTTTGGACTTGTTGCTTTTATATTTCTCCATGGATTTCTTGTCTTTGCCTCCTGAACATTCTGATTTTGCCTTCAAAGCATCCTCCGTAGTTCTTTCTTTCCTTATTGTCTTTCTCTGCTCCTAAGCCTGCAAAGCATTAACCAACTCTGCCAAAGATATGCTTGACAGATCCTTAGACTCCTCTAATGAAGAGATTTTTTATTCATATTTCTCAGGAAGGGTGACAAGAATTTTCTGGACAATTCTTTCATCAAGAAAATCCTTACCTAGTAGCCTTACTTTGTTGATAATGTCCAGTAGCTTGTCTGAATAATCTTTTGTTTCCGTCTCCTTCATATTCACCATTTCAAATTCTCTAATCAAGTTGAGAATTTGCATGCTCTTGATTCTTTCATTGCCTTGATACTCCTTTTTGAGATAATCCCATATGGCTTTGGCAGAATCCAGGTTCATGATCCTGGTAAAAATAATACTTGATATGGCAAAGTAAAGAAAAGCTATTGCTTTTGACTTTCTTGTCTTTCTCTCCTTGTGATTTTTCATTTGCGCCACCGTTGAATTTGCAGGCAACGGTTGAACAACATAATCTTCTTCTACAGCCTCCCCAAAGATCCATAGCATCAAGGTAGACTGTCATTCTAACAGCCCATGCTTGATAATTTTGGCCATCAAACAATGGTGGAGCAGCATAATGGCTAAAAGCTGATTGTGTATCAGTCTCCATTCTTACAGGTCCCTCAAGATAAAAGCTTTGTGATGACGGCGGAATTCGTGGTTCCCAACGAATTTTCGGTTTTTGAGCCGAAAAGATTAAAAATTTGATTTTAATGGCGATAAAGCATTTTTTGGGTTTCGGTGCCGAAGCTAGTCGGTCTTAAAAATCATTTTGAGTCGCCACCCATTCGGGAACCGGTTTTTAGAAAAACCTAAAATTTTATTTTGAAAAAGTTGACTCCGTTTTTCGTTTAAGGATAAGGCAAGATATGAACCAAAAATTCCAAGTAAGAGGATAAGGTACGTTAGCCGAAATTTCATTTTGACTAACGCCTGGATTTACCGGCCTTTGAAACCAATTTTAGTTTTTCGAAAATTTATAGTTAAGAATGTTATTTATGAAAAACCGGCTTACGATGTTCCTAAAAGGTGATCAAAGTCATTTGTACAAACATAGTATGGAAAGCAATAAATTGCGGAAATTTAAATTGCGGAAAATAAAACAGACCTTAGTTCTAAAATATTCTTTCTCCGATTCCGGAGAAAATAATTACAGACGATTCCTAAAATTTAAATACTACCTGATTTAATCCTCGAATTAAAACCCGGCGCCTAAAATAAATTATTTTAGGCAAATTACGGAAAAATTACAAAATAGCCCTCGGGAATTTGAAAATTACAAAAAGGTCCCTGAAACATGCCATAATCTCAAAACAACATACAAAAGATGTCAATTTAGCAATTAAGAGCAAAACATGAAAAATTACATTTCAGTACCCCAATTTACAAAATTACAATTTTTCCCCAAATTCATTTTTACTACAAAATTAGCCTCAAAACAGTTTGTAAACACATAAAACATGCAATTACATCAACAAAGAATAAGTCATGTAAAAAATTCCATTTTGGTCCCCCTATTTTGCAAAAATTACAAATCTGCCCCTACGCTCGATTCAATCCCAAAATTGGTTCGTACATGTCATACTATACAGGTCAACTTTAACCTAATGCCAATTCACCAAAACAAGAGTAATTTGGTGACAAGAAACAGTTGTTTGTAGCAATGATTTGGAAGACATTATGAACATAGGCAGCAAACAAAGTAAAGGAAAAATAGCATAGACATAGGACCTTAACATCAAATTCATACTATTACGTAGCCATTGAAAGCAAAATCCAGCAAACAACACAAGGCCAGAATATGTTGAACCTGGGTGCTACAATAATTTTCAACTAGCTTGAGACATGGAAGGGAACAAACAATTAAATAAATGAACATTGATTGGCTGTGGAAACCAACATGAACAAAAATGAGAGGGGAGCAGGCTAGTGAAAACAGACAGAGGCAGAAACTAAATGACTACCCAGAAACATGCATACTAGAATGGCTTCTTAACACATTGCACTCACTACTCAGCAGCAAGGACTGTCAATTTGCAAAACAGAGTATAAACAATATTCCAAGACCCACTGATGACAGAATTATCTAAACACTAATCAATAACAGAGACCATGAAAGATTTTCATCTTAACATGCTATTTTAAACATTTCTGGGATGCAAGCAATGACTGAAACAACAAGGATGTCATCCTAAAACAGTAACTAAGAACAAATAGGTAGCACACAAAATGAAAGCAAAACAACTAAAGCATTCAAACTTTGAACCACTTATATTTCACATATTCCAGAATCACAAATAGACATAACAGAAAGGAAAACAGCACACGATTCAATAAACACAACCAAACAGCCCTAACATGAAAGCCATTATTGAAAAGGAACAAAAGACAAAAACCCCATTATTAAACTACTAAACAAAATCCATATTCTCAATCTGGTTCTAACGAATACAAACAAAATATCATTTTCCAATCGTAACAGAAATAACAAGTAACACAGAATCTACAGTAATGAAAAGAAGAAGGGAAGAACAGAATATACCAAATTTCTCAGAAAGCTTTTATTCCAAGCTGTAGGATCCTTCTCCAGGTTCCAAAATTATTACAAAAACTGAAATCCCCCCTTTGATTTTGATTATTTACAGAAATTGAGAAAAACTCCAAAAATCCCTAAATTGAAAAAACCCTAATTTTCTAATTTTCAAGTAGAATCCTAAACTGTAAAGAAAATCTCACAAGTTTCGTTCTTCTCTCTGATTTTCGAAGCTGCTCTTTCTCTCTCTCTCTCCAGAAAGCCCTCCTCCCCTCAGAAAGCTTCGAATCCCCCCTTTTGCTCCAGAATCTTCCCTTTTCAAGGGAAATCTTCGCGTGCCTCGTGTCCCTTTTGCTACTGTGGCTGACAGCCACCTACTACTGTCCCTTACGTTACCTTCTCCCATCTCTTCCCTTCTTTTCCAGTTGACTCTACTCTCTGTCTCCATCTGCCGTCCCTCTCATTCTCTCACCTACCTCAATTCAACGAAATCCCTGATTTCCTGGGATTTCGTTTTCTTTCTTTCTGTTCTCGTTTTCCTTTCGTTCTTCGTTTTCTTCTTCCTTCAGTCTGTTTCAATTTTCTTTCTTTTTTATTTTTTTTTTGTTTTCTGTTTAAATGAAACGACGTCATTTCGTTTAAAGGCTGAAACGACGTCGTTTTCATTCTTCTTAGGCACGCATTCCCTTAAGTGAAATGGCGCCGTTTTATTCCTCAACGAAACGACGTCGTTTTGCTTCCTTATAAACGACCCCCTTCCTTTAACTTTCAGTTATTCTCATTTGCCTCCCCAGTTCTTTCCTTCCGTTTGCAATTAGGTCCCTCCTGTTTCCAATTCTCCTTAAATTCCTTCATTCTTCTTCAATTTAATCCCTTTTCCTATTTTTCTTCAAATTTTCCCAATTAAACCCTTCTACATTAATAAATAAAAATTTAAAACATAATACAATTAAAAATCAAAATCAAAATCAATTAGAAATTGAAAATAAAACTAGAATATAAAACATTTGCCTAATAATCTTAAAATTGACATTTAAGATTAAAATCAAAAGTATTCACTTAAATTCTTTTTATCTTTTTTTTTTATATTTTTGCAAATTGAAAAATTAAAAACTTACCGAAAAATATATTTTCTTTTTTTTTTTGTAAAAAGAAGGGAAATTTTGAGAATTTTCTTAAAGCGCATTGAAGATTGAAACATTGAAATATATTTTTGAGAAGGAAAAATTGAGCTGATTGGAATTCTGGATATCTCGAGCTTGGAACATTAATCATCATCGGTTATTTTTCGGGGGCAAAAATCAAGCATCAACACTCTGATACCAGTTTGTAGTTAAACAGATATGAAACTATATGAAAATGATTTATACACTGAACATATATTGATCTTGGAAGCATACTTCTTTTATTCACTTACTGAATATTTATAGGAGAAAAAACACAACTAACACTGCTCAACTATTGCAGAAAAAATATCTAAACAGATGATACTACTAGCTGGAAAATCTAAAATGATTTCCTAGAATTAAGCAAATATGCTTAATGACTTATTCAAACAAAAAACAATAAATAAACTTAGTCAAATACTAAGGCAAATTACTAACAGTTTTCCCAGAATCCAAATTTTGCCTATCTTTCAACCCAATTTCCAGCCACTTTTCCGGCCACCTCCGGTGGTTTTCCGATAAACTAAAACGACAAATCTCTACACAAACATACCCTCTATGAACTCATATAGCTCAAATTCACATAAGCTTCACCAATTGGATGTTATAACCCTCCAAAGTTGCTAGCTTAAAACTGCCTCTATACTTAGAATTTCTACCAAAAATTTTGTTCCTCTTGTCACACAAATTCCAGCCCTTTTCTAACCAATCTAACACTTCAAATCACTTATGCAACCTTAAAACATGTCAAAACAGTTGGATGGAAAGATTTACCTATGGTTCCCTATTATTTTCTCTTCCTTTCTTTATCTTTTTTTTCCCTTTCTTTTCTTCTTCGCTTACCCAACATGTACCACCTAATTCCCCGCTGTTCCAGCCCTTATTTCCAGCCTCCACCTCATGCCAAACACCATAGCAAATAGGCCAGAAGCTGCTTGGGTCAATTTTCACATAAACTTATCTATTTTAGCCTTTAAACTTAACTTACACTTAAAGTTTTCTTCTTCCTTTTCTTCAAATCTTTCAACCTCACAAACTAGCCTATAATTTCACCCCAACACCTATTTTAAATACATTTTGGTGTCAAAATAATATGTAGAACACATGTCTAAAGTTTTGTAAAAATCGAAATCCAAAAATTGGTCGCGCTTCGCTCGGTGCCCTAAACCGAGTCCATAACCTCGACGATTTTTGCGGAACCAAAACCGTTCGACGTCGTCGCAAAATTAGGGTTCCAAAAATCTTTGAAACATTTTAATAAACATATATCAAAATATCAAAATCATTTGGTTCATATTTTATGCGATTTCGGCATTTTCCCGTCGCGCGAGTCCAAAAACCCTAATTAGCTTCGTTTGTGTCTTTCGACAGCGAACGAGCCTAAAAAATAGCTTGAAATTCTTATTCAAATCATATATTATCAAATCCAAATCATATATTCCATGTTTAACTTTATTATCAAATCAAATCATGATGCATTTAAATGAAAATGCACATAATGCATGAAAATGACGTCGAAACGACGTAGGGTTAGGTTTGGGGTGTCACAACTCTCCCCTCCTTAAGAATTTTTTCCTCAAAATTCCATATCTGTAAACATGTATGGATGGTTGTATCACATATATCTCTACGTTTTGCACATAATCTTTTTCTTTCTTGAGTAATTTTCTATCAAATAAGATATCTTACTCCAAATTCACCTCTATGATTTACAAAACTATACCTATTTTCCATATATTCCCAAACTTATTCTGTATTTACCCCATATATTATGCACATATTTCATATATTTCACACATTTTTCATGCATATATAAACATTTTCTCACATTTATCGTATTCTTTTATCAATTATCTCTTTGAATTTACTATCTTTCTTTTCAGAAATCATGTCTTATTACATTTATTCCCTTATTTATTTCCCGTTTTAACATTTCATAACTAATTTATTCCAAGTACTCAACAAAATTTAACAATTATGTACTAAAGAAAACCAATTCACTTATGGTTTATAACAAATTTCACTGGTTTCACACCATCATTTCATTAATCTTTTCAAATAAACACTTTCTCAAATCCCTAATTTCAATCATATTCAATCAAATTCCAACATCTTTATGAAAAAATAACTCTATAGCAGCCGATAAACTACCAAAAAGTTCACCGCTACTAAAACTTCCTAGTTCCATTCAAGTAATTGAACTCTATAACCACTTGTTTTCATATACAAGTGAAAGCAGTTTAAAAGCTTACTCCTTTGGAGTACTCGTGGTCAGCCGAATTCTCCCTTCTCGATAATGCATGTAACTCATGATCATGTAGCATGTTCCTATTTATGTAAATGTGCTCATACTGTGTCTAAATGCATTCAAGACTACATATAAAGCTACGCCCTGTGGGGTCGTAGACTAGCTCTGATACCAAAATTGTAATAACCTAACTTATAACCCTTATGTCATAAAACATGCCATTTTTTTTAAAACATTCTTAACATAACACAAAAGAACGTCTATGCTATAAGTCTCCACAGAGATCCAGCATAAGAGCAACACAGACAAATAGACACTATTAACATATAATAACTCTACATGTAATGCACTGACGTTCACCATGCATATGACATGCCATACCTTATATACTATCCGAGATCTATGCACTGGTGTTATCTACACGGACAAATAGACACCTTATGATATGAGGAGCTTCACAGATCTACACACTGATGCTATCCGATCTGAGAGGCTAGTGATGGAAAGGCCACAGTTTGCTCTACGATGTAAAAGAGAGGGGGCAATATAGACAGAGGACGCGGGTAGTTCCTGGAAGTGCCTATATCAAATGCCATATGTTCCATCAGGTTTTCAGGGCAGATTAGAAAGGGAATCTGGGTGGTACACAAGCTGGTTTTCAGAGAGGTAGTTCTTTCTGCCAAGGCAGTACAGGCAGAGGGCAGGTTTAGACTCAACCGAGACAGCAGTGCACATATTGCGGCAGACCTCACTAAAGGGAATGCTAACGGTACACCAGAGCGTGCTACCTGTACGGTGAGTAGGGAAATTTCTTTAATGAAGTCCCAAGAGGACAAAGTTAGCTCAGGCACCATCAGAGCCATCAGTTCAGATTACCCGTGCTAGTAGGGCTGGGTCAGCTTTTGGCAGAGGTCATGGCAGAGGCAGAGAACAGTTCACCCAAGCTGGGGGTAGTATAAGCTGAGGTAGCGTACAACGTACTACGTCACAGGCTCCTGCTTAGGCCAGAGTTTACGCACTGACTAGAGACGAGGCTTTGGCAGCTCCAGAGGTTATAGCTGGTAAACTTTCTTTTAATAACCCTGATATTTTTGCTTTTGCATTGATAGATCCTAGTTCTTCACATTCATTTATATCATCTCACATGTCATCCCAAACACCGAGAGTGACACCCCAGACCTAAACCCTACGCCATTTCGACGTCATTACATGTATTTTGTGCATTTTTAATTAAAAATGCATTATAGTTTGATATGAAATATGAAATGAACATGAATTATATGATTTGAAAATGGTAATATATGAATTAGAGATGTTAAACAAAATATGTTTTAAGTTTGTTTATCGTCGTCGAAAGATATAAACAGAGCCAATTAAGGTTTTTGGCTTGTGCGACTGAAAAATGTCGGAAACGCGCAATATTTTAAAGTAAATGATTTTGATATGATTTTATATGTTTAAGAATGTGATTTAAAGAGTTTTGGGACCAAGATTTTATGATGACGTCGTACGGTTTCGGTTTCGTAAAAATCGTCGAGGTTTAGGACTCGGTTTAGGGCACCAATTGAACCGCGACAAATTTTCGGATTCCAATATTTACGAAACTTCAGACATGTGTTATATGTATTATTTTGACACCAAAAACCTTTTAAAATTGGTGCTAGACTCAATTTATAGTTTGGAATTTGAGATTGAAAGATTGAAGTGAAAATGAAGAATGAATACTTAAAGACTAAGTTATGTGTAAAGGCAAAATGAGATATTTAGCACCAAAACGGACCAAGCAGCTGCTGGACCTTTTGTGGGAATATGTTACATAAGCTGGAGGCTGGAATTTGTGGCTGGAACAGCAAGGGAAGAGGTGGAAATGAAATGGAAAGAGAAAGAAGAAGAAAGGAGAGAAAAGAGGGGAAACTTGGGAAAAATATTCAATCAATTGTTTTAGTATGTTCCTATGATGTTTATGAAGTGATTAGAAGTGTTAGAAAGGGTAGAGAGCTGCTGGAAAACGAAGGAAAAAGGGAGAGAAAATTCTGGGTACAATTTCTGGGTTTAAGGCAGTTTTGAGGTTGCTACTTTGGAGGGTTGTATTTTCCAATTGGTTGTACATGGTAAGTTTTGGCTTTATGGGTTGATAGAGGGTGTATAAGAGAAGAGTTTGGTCATTTTAGTTTGTCAAAAAACCATTGGAGGGGGCCGAAAAAGTTGTTGGAAGTTGGGTCGAGAGTTAGGCAAAATCTGGAATCTAGGAAAACAGTGTTGAGGAGCCAACTTTGGGGACTTATATCTTAAGATCTAGAGGATTTCTGGGAATTTGGCTTTAATGGTTCAATAGAGGGTGTGTAGAGGAAGAGTTTTGTGGTCTTAGTTTTCCAGAAAACCACCGGAGGTGGCCGGAAGAGTTACTGGAAGTTAGGTAGTCAGTTAGGCAAAATCTGGAATTTTGAAAACTGTGTTGAGGAGCCAACTTTGGGAGCTTATATCTAATAACCTAGAGAGATTTTGGGAATTTTGCTCCGATGGTTAGATAGAGGGTGTGTAAAGGAAGAGAACAGTGGTCATAACTTGCCGGAAAGCCACCGGAGGAGAACGTACTGTCATCGGAAAGTTGGCTCGAGAGGCTGTTTTTCAGGCTGAAACCAGAGGGAGAAAGGAGGAAAAGGGACCAAAACGCAGAGTAGGGCTACGTTTTGATCATAGTCCAGCAGCCCAAAACGACACAGAAACTTTTATAAATTATATTTTGACCCTATCTATAACAATCTAACTTATACTCTTATGTCATAAAACATGCCATTTTTTTTTGTAACTTATATAACATGTTGCATTCTTTTTTTAAACTTGTTAACGTCTTTAACATATTCACATAATACATAATCATGTCATTCATATCATACATGTATAGCATATAACATCTCTTCTCTATTACCTTTACCTCTGTTTAAGCATCCACTTCTCTGCACTATAAGCATATTCAAACATAACATGCTTTACATTTATTGAAACATATATCAAAACAATCTTAATATGTCACAAAAGCATGTATGTACTATAAGTCTCCACCGAGATCTAATATGAGCAACACAGACATTTAAGCACTTTTAGCATATGATAACTCTACATGGAATGCAATGACGTCCACCATGCATATGACATGCCATACCTTATTTACTATATCATATATTCTTTTGATCATGGGCATTAATAGATTACAAACCATATAATTAAAAATCTACATGATAAGATGATTCTATTAATGAAATGCGAGAGAGAGAGATCCTAAGCTTTGGCTAACCGACCTTGAAGAATGATGACGGAACTGACGCTTTCAGTTGCCCCAAGGAAACCTGGAATCATGTAAAGGCAATTTAATGAGTTGCGAACTCAGTAAGTGCAAACTATGCCATATAAACAAAGCAATATTTCATAATTGCAAAATATTAAACAGAACCTGTCATAGGAACTTACATCTTAGGACTCCTTTATCCAAATAGTCACGAATACTAAAATCTGTGTTACTTTACATATCCATATTAGTCAAAACATGATCATATACAAGTGTAAACATAGCATATAAACCAAACATGTAATTCGGTTATCATCTCTCAGCAAAATAACATGATTCCAGATCATATTCATCATAAATGATCATCTCTGTAGCATGCTATGCAATATGACATGTCACTCTGTTCTTTAGTTGTGATTTTTCGACCAAGTGTTGCCTCGGGAATTTCACCTCAAAAGGTTATCTAACTGGATCCTGTAACATATAAGACCCGGAATACCGTCGATCATAGGGATTCGAAGATCAACCTCTCTGTAAGATTCGAAGATCACTCTGTAGCATATAGTACCCGTAGGTCTTTCTATATCATATAGACCTATAGGCCTCTCTGTAGAAACCCGTAGGTTTCCTCTGGTGAAATTTGCAAACACTGGCTACGATAATCACAACGCCTATAATTAAGTTCTGTGGAAATGCATTTATGCAATATACATTTCATAGCAATATCTCTCATATAAACATGTAGCCGGGCTTCGGTACCAGTTATAGCAACATATATATCGCTATCATCAGATCAAATAACTCAACTGGTCAGATTTCAGTACCATCTCAGGAACCATAAACAATATAATTCATATATCATATATCTCTGGTTGACCGGGCTTCATCACCGATCCAAACAATTCAATATAACCATAACATTTCACTTTTCATATATCACAGTTGACCGGACTTCATTACCGGTCCAAAAAATTCATCTATAGCAATATCACATAGCATCTTTATACAATGTAAGTAAGTAGGTTTAACACTTATCGTACTACTGTGAGCTCGGTTGGGTCTCGGGTAATTTATCACGTCTTGCTCGAGGACTCGACGCTCCTATAATGCATAGCATAGCAATGATATTCAATTAGTCAAATAAATCATCTATATGTGCTGTGATGCATGATTAAATATTTAATTCTCTGATTTAATTGAGTTTTAAATTCAATCCGTATAATTTTCTAAGATTTAAAACTCAATCTTTAAAAATCTTTGCTTTAAAATCATAAAATATCATTTTAAAAATACTTAACAATCTCTATTTAACATAGAATAATTATAATTAATCATAATTATAATTATTAAAACCATTTATAAACTTTAAATAAACTCTTCAATATTTTAAAACCAATTCATAATTAAAAATGTCTAATAAAATATTTAATCTCTAATTTTCAAGCTTAAAATGGCTTTAAAATTAATTTTTGACGTCAAAAACGGATTTAGGACGTCGAAATTAGGCTGGAAGGGTCAACATATAATTTATAAAAGTCTTTGGGTTAAAAATATAAACATTTGAAAGTTCAGGGGGCCAATATGTAATTAAAAATATTTGCAAAATTGCCCAGAAGGGCTAAAATCACACAGAAATAAAGTTCAGGGGCCAAAACAGGATTTTATTAAACATCAGGTGCTAGGCGTGTAAAACGCCTCAAAACGCAGCCAGAGGGATTTGGGCACTGGGTTACTGATCAAAACGCAGGCGTTTCACGCCTTTTGGGGTGCGCCTAAGGGATCAAAACGACACAGCCTCCTGTCGTTTTGATCGTCTTCCTCCTCTCCTCAGCTATTGTTCACCCAAAAACCCTAGCTCCCAAGCCAACTTCCAGGCGACCGTACGTCCACTTCCAACGGCTTTCCGGCGAGCTACGACCACCGTTCTCTTCCTCTACACACCCTCTAGCTAACCATCGGAGCCAAATTCCCAGAAACCCTTTAGATTGAAAGATATAATTGCTCAAAGTTGGCTTCTTACTCTGTTTTTCACTCAACCTAGAAAATTGCCTTTTTTTTTCCCAACTTCAGACGATCGTTATGACCACCTCCGGTGACCTTCTGGTGATCTAAGACTACCAAACTCTTCTACTACATGCCCTCTATCATTCCATCGAAGCCAAACTCTGCCATGCACTATATTATATACTCTCAAAGTGGGCACCCTGAAACTGTTTGAAACCTAGAAATACACCCAGATTTTCGTTTTTTCTTTCTCCCTCACTAACCAGCTTCTCTCTTCACTATTTATCACTTCTAATCACTACACAGACATTCCAGAAGCACAATAAACATATTGGATGGAAGGTTTTTGCTCAATTTTCTCTTCTCCCTCTTTCTTTTTTTTTTCTTTTCTTTTCTTTCTCTCTTCCTTTCTCTCTTTCACGTTCTCTCTCTCTTTTCCTCTACCTCCAGCCTGTTCCAACCTCTTCCACCTCTTTATTTCTACCACAAATCATGCCAGCACACTAACAAAGACAGCAACTACTACTCTTTAACTTATTCATCATTTTATTCCTTTTAATTCTTTAACTCTTAAGTACAATATATTTCCACTTTCTCTTCCTTTATTTTCCTCTAATTCCAGCAACATATAGAGTCCAGCACCAGCTTAAAATTCATTTTTGGTGTCAAAATAAATAGCATAACACGTGTATGAAATTTCGTAAAAATTAAAATCCGAAAATTTGCCGCGGTTCGATCGGTGCCCTAAACCGAGTCCGTAACCTAGGCGATTTTCACGGAACCGAAACCGTACGACGTCGTCGTAAAATCATGGTCCCAAAACTCTTTGAATCACTTTCATAAACATATAAAATCATCTCAAAATCATTTACTTTAAAATATTACGCATTTCCGATATTTTTCGGTAGCGCAAGCCAAAACCCTAATTGGCTCCGTTTATGTCTTTCGACGATAAACGAACTTAAAACATATTTTTCTAACATCTCTAATTCATATATTACCATTTCCAAATCATATAATTCATGTTCATGTCATATTTCACATCAATCTATAATGCATTTTAATTAAAAATGCACAAAATGCATGTAATGACATCGAAATGACGTAAGTTAAGGTTTAGGATGTCATACTACCAACCTAATTTCGACGTCCTGAATCCGTTTTTGATGTCAAAAATTTATTTTCAGATTGTTTTGAGCCTTAAATTAGAGATTTCATTGTTTTATTAGAAATTTTATTTATGAATTGATTTTAAATAATTAAATAGTTTATTTAAAGTTTATAATTGGTTTTAATAGTTATAATTATGATTAATTATAATTATTATATGATAAATAGAGATTGTTAATTATTTTTAATGTGATATTAAATGATTTTAAAGCTTAGATTTTTAGAGATTAAGTTTTAAATCATAGAAAATTATACTGATTGAATTTAAAACTCAATTAAATCAGAGAATTAAATATTTAATCATGCATCATAGCACATATAGATGATTTATTTAATTAATTGAATATCGTTGCTATGCTATGCATTATAGGAGCATCGAGATCTCGAGTAGGGCGGGGTGAGTTACCCGAGACCCAATCGAGATTAGAGCAGTACGGTAAGTGTTAAACCCACTTACTTATATGTGTAGAGATGACTTTGTAATATTGTCAAATATGCTACACTGAATTGTCTGGACTGGAATTGAAGACCGGTCATCTGTGAAATATGGAAATGAAATTATATGATATTGTTGAATTATTTGGACCGGTAATGAAGCCCTGTCAACTGTGATACATGAAAATGAGATGTTATAGTTTTATAGAGTTTTTTGGACCGGTACTGAAGTCCGGTCATCTGTGTTATATGGAAAAGAGATTATATGTTTTATTGAGCTGTTTAGACCAGTAATGAAGCCCGGTCATTTGTGATATATGAAAATGAGATATTACAGTTTTATTGAGATGTTTGGACCGGTACTGAAGCCCGATCACTTAGAGATATTTGATATATGATTTGTGATATTTGTGGTTCCTGAGTCGGTACTGAAATCCGACCAGTTGAGTTATATGATCTGAAAATTAGAGATATATATATGTTGCTATAACCGGTATTGAAGCCCGATCACATGTTTATATAAGAGAATATTATTATGAAATGTACATTACATAAATGCATTTCCACAGGACTTAATTACAGGCGTTGTGATTATCGTAGCTAGTGTTTGTAGATTTCACCAAAGAAAACCTACGGTTTCTACAAAGTGGCGTACGGGTCTTATATGATATAGAAAGACCTACGGGTCCTATATGCTACAGAGTGATCTTCGGATCTTATAGAGAAAGGTTGATCCTCGGATCCCTATGACCGACGGTATTCCGGGTCTTACATGTTCACTGGATCCAGTCAGAGAATCTTTTGCGGTGAAATTCCCGGGGCAACACTTGACCGATAAATCACAACTAAAGAAAAAGGAAAGACATGTCATTATGCAGCTTATGATATGAAAATGATTATATATGATGAATATGATCTGTAATCATGTTAATTTGCTAAGTTATGATAACCCAACTACATGTTTGGTTTATATGATGTGTTTACACTTGTATATGATCATGTGTTGACTAATATATGGATGTGGAAAGTAACACAAAGTATAGTATCTGTGACTTATTGGATAAGAGGTGTCTTATGAGATAAGTTGCCTATGACAGGTTCTGTTTAATATTTTGCAATTATGAATTATTGCTCTGTTTATATTGTATAGTTTGCACTTACTGAGTTCGCAACTCATTAAATTGCCTTTACATGATTCCAGGTTTTCTTTGGGCAACTGACAGCGTCAGTTCCGTCATCATTGTTCAGGGTCGGTCAGCTGAAACTTAGGATCTCTCTCTCTATCGCATTTCATTAATAGAATCATTTTATCATGTAGATTTTTGTCATATGGTTTGTAATCTATTAATAATGCCTATGAATAAACGAATATATGATATAGTAAATAAGGTTTGGCATGTCATATGCATGGTGGACGTCATTGCATTAAATGTAGAGTTATTATATGTTATTAGTGCCTATGTGTCTGTGTTGCTCATGGGCTAGATCTCTGTGGAGACTTATAGCATAGACGTTCACATGTGACATGTTAAGAATTTAAAAAATGGTACGTTTTATGACATAAGAGTACAAGTAGAGGTGTTACACCGAGAGAGCCTAAACACTTAGAGTATAACCTTACAGTACATACACCTTTGTGGGAAATAGAGAGAGTGAAACACATATACCCAAATTGTGAGATTATCATTGGGGAACAGGTGTTACCAACAGATTTGATTTACCCTTTCATGATTTCGAGATCATATTGGGTATGGATTGATTGGTACGGCATCGAGCTAAGGTCGATTGCTATGCTAAAGAGGTTATATTTGAGCCACCAAGGCAATCACGGGTAGTTTTCTATGGGGAAAGGTAAGCAATGCCGGGTTGTTTGATTTCAGGTATGATAGCATTTAGTTTCATTCAGAAGGGCTGTGAGACTTACTTAGCACATGTCATCGACACTTGGGAACAAAACAGTAAGGTGGAAGACATTCCAGTTGTCAGAGAGTTTCCGGATGTCTTTCCAAAGGATTTTTCAGGTTTGCCACCAGACAGAGAGGTAGAGATGTCCATTAAGATAGTTCCAAGTACGGCTCCCATTTCTATTACTCCTTAAAGAATGGTACCACTAGAACTACAGGAGTTGAAGAAGCAGTTACAAGAGTTACTTGATAGGAGTTTCATTAGACTCAGTGTATCCCCTTAGGGTGTACTAGTGCTTTTTGTTAAGAAGAAAGACAACACTATGAGACTATGCATCGACTATCGCAGGCTCAATCAAGTAACGGTTAAGAAAAAGTATCCATTGCCCAGAGTGAATAACTTGTTTGATCAGCTACAGGGTGCTAAGGTCTTCTCCAAGATTGATTTGAGATCCGACTATCACCAGCTGAAGATAGCTATAGAGGATGTTCCAAAAACAGCTTTTCGGACTCGGTATGGTCATTACGAGTTCTTAGTAATGCCATTCGGATTGACGAATGCTCTAGCTGTGTTCATGGCATTGATAAACAAGATATTTCAGCCATTCCATGACAAGTTTGTCATTGTGTTCATCGATGACATATTGATCTACTTGGAAGTTCCATTGGAGCATGAGAGACATTTGAGGACGATTCTGCAGATTCTTCGAGAACGACAGTTATACGCCAAATTCAGTAAGTGTCAATTTTGGCTGGATCATGTGATGTTTGTAGGACATGTTATATCAACTGACGGGATTGAGGTAGATTTCAGAAAGGTAGAGGCAGTTCAGAGTTGGCCACAACCACGAAGCGTTACAGACATCAGGAGTTTCCTTGGTATGTGTTGATGCTTAATTTTTGTCCCAAAATGTACCAGTGATGATAATATGCCTAAAGCTTGAAGAGATCTCCAGAAGTTCCAAAACAGTTCAATTCTTCTCAACTATCAGAATATTTTAAATTTCCCCCCTTCCCAATATATTTTAATGATTTCAATTCAATTTCAAAAATTCCCTTTTCTTCAAAAAAATATATATTTGAGTCTTTTTATTTTTAATTTTTGATTTTAAAGAAAAAGAAAAGAAAAGAAAAAAAGAAGTTCTAATTTTAATTTGTTGTTTTTGTTGAGTTTTTCAGTTTAATTTTGTTTTGCTTTGTTTTCAATATTAAAAAAATTAAAATATGATTTAAAGATAATTTTCAATTTAAGTTTTAATTTTTGTTTTTAAAGAAAAATAAAATTAATGAAGAAGAGGAAGAAATTTGGAGAAAATTGAAGAAAAGGGTGAAATTGAAGAAGAACGAAAGAAGTTAGGGAAATTAGAAAGGAATTGAAAGTAGATAGGATTTAATTGCACACGGGGTTGAAGTTTTGGGGTGAAAATAGAATTCCGGGAAGTTGAGAGGCAGAAAGCAGAAAGGCTGAAATTCAGAGACCAAACGACGTGTCGTTTTGATCAGAGAGGAAACGACATATAAGGAGGTGCTGCATTAAAATGTAGTACACGGTTCGTCGTTTAGGTTGAGGAAGAAGCAAAAATAAAACAGCTGCGTTTTTGCATGAAAAGTCATCGTTCCATATCAAAACGCAGCAGTCTTCTATTCCTTTCACTCTATAAGCTATGTTATAGGCTTGTTTGCCGTCGAAAGACACAAACGGAGCTAATTAGGGTTTTTGGCCATATGATTTTGATATGATTATATATGTTTCCATACATGATTTAAAGAGTTTTAGGACCAAAATTATACGACGACGTCGTACGGTTACGGTTCCATGAAAATCGTCGAGGTTTCAGCTCGGTTTAGGGCACCGATCGAACCGCGACAAATTGTCGGATTCCGATTTTTACGAAACTTCATACACGTGTTATACTATTTATTTTGACACTGAAAAAAATTTTTAAGCTGGTGCTGGACTAATTTAGAGGCTGGATTTGGAAGAAAACCAAATGGAAGAAAGTGTATTACATTACTTAATTTATAAGTTGAAAATAAAGGTAAAAGTTGATATTTTGAGTTAAAGGGTTAAGTAGTTGCTGGCTTAATATGTGCTGGCAGGTTTTGATGATTAGAATGAAGAGGTGAGAGGATGAAAAGGAAGAAAGAAAGGGAAAGAAAGAGAAAAGGAGAGAGAAATAAGAAAATTGTGTAAAACCTTCAATAAAATGTGTTCAATATGTTTCTGAGATGTTTTATAGTTGATTAGAGTTGTTAGAAATGGAAGAGAGAGGCTGGTTTTGAAGAGAGAAAGAAAAACAAAATTTGGCAATTTTTGGTTTTAGAGGCAGTGTTCACGAAGGGTAGTTTAGGTCTTTATATCTTTCAATCTGTGGTGCATGGGAAGATTTGGCTTCGATGGGTTTGTAGAGGGTGTGTAAGAGAAGAGTTTTGTGGTTTTAGGTTGTCGGAAAACCGCCGGAGGTGGTCGTAACGACCATCGGAAGTTGAGAGAAAAACAGGCAGTTTCTGGTTCTGGGTAAAAAGCAGTGTGGGAAGCCAACTTTAGGTGGTTATATCTTTCAATCCAGAGGGTTTCTGGGAATTTTGCTCCGATGGGGGGGTGTAGAGGAAGAGAAAGGTGGTCTAAGTTGGCCGGAAAGCCACCGGAGGAAGACGTACGGTCGTCGGGAAGTAGGCCTGAGAGACTGGTTTTCTCGGTGGGAAGGCAAGCGGGGTAGGCTGCTAGCACGCGGATCAAAACGGCACCAAGGGCGTGAGTTTTGATCCAGCCGCGCGCGCGGGCGCGAGGCACGCAGAGGGGGGCTGCGGGCTGCCAAAACGACGCCGTTTTGGTGATTTTGCACTTTTGGTGCCTGGATTTGGGTAAACTCTGTTTTGAACCCTTAAACTTTAAATGTTTTTGCATTTTAGTCCAACAGCATGAATTTTTGATTGTTTTCATTTTAGTCCAGCAGATTTAAATTATAAAAATTGCAATTTGACCCCTGTAGTTCTGGAACTTTGCAAAGTGGCCCTTCTGGGCAGATTTGGTAATTTTGGATAATTAAATTTTGGTCCCTAAAGTTTTAATAATTGCACTTTCGACCCAGAAACTTTTATAAATTGTATTTTAGCCCTTCCAGCCTAATTTCGACGTCCTGAATCCGTTTTTGACGTCAGAAATTTATTTTAAGGCTGTTTTAAGTATGAAATTAGAGATTTAAATATTTTAATTAGAAATTTAAATGTTTATTTAGAGCTTTTGAATTGTGAATTTATTTTAAAGAGTTAAAGAGTTTATTTAAAGTTTATAAATGGTTTTAATAATAATAATTATGTTTAATTATAATTATTATATGTTAAATAGAGATTGTCAATTATTTTTATATTGATATTAAATGATTTTAAAGTAGAGATTTTTAGAGATTGAGTTTTAAATTATAGAAAATTAATCGGATTGGAATTAAAACTCAATTAAATCAGAGAATTAAATATTAAAGCATGCATCATAGCTTATATGGGTTCCTAAGTTGTTTGTTTCAACATGGTTGCTATGTTATGCATTATAGGAGTATCGAGTTCGAGAGCGGCACGGGGTAAGCAGCCCGAGGCCCCACCGAGCTCACGGCAGTGAGGTAAGTG
>CANUEY010114646.1:0-12882 GCA_948099555.1 Croton setiger
AAAAGAGAGGAATGTTTCAAAGAAAATCAAAGAAAATATATTTACAATCAAGGAAAATATATTTACAATCAAACAAATAAAATAAAATCCCTTAATATCTTGCTCTTCAAATCAACCAAGATCTTTGAAAATGTCTTCCAAGAATAATGCAACAATCCCTTCATCATTGATTTAGTTCATCTTATCAAAAATATCCAATAAATATGTCAAATCAATATCTCTCATCTAGAAGTCATCGAATATTCAGATTCAGATTTTGCCAGATGTTTGGATAGTAGAAAGTCTACATTTGGCTACATGTTCCTATTAGCTGAAGGAGCAGTGTCATGGAAGAGTGGAAAGTAGTTTGTCATTGTTGTTTCTACTATGGAGGCTGAGTTTGTTGCATGCTTTGAGGCCACTATTCATGGATTGTGGATGCGGAACTTTATCTCAGGACTTGGAATATTTGACAGTATAGCCAGGCCGCTGAGAATTTATTGTGATAATTCCGCAGCCGTATTCTTCTCAAAGAACGACAAGTAGTCTAAGGGTGCTAAACACATGGAGTTGACGTACTCGTCAGTGAAGGATGAAGTGCGGAAACAAAGAGTGTCTTTTGAGCATATAAGGACGGATATGAGGGTTGTGGATCCGTTAACTAAAGGATTGTCACCCAAGGCGTTCATCGGCCACGTCGAGCATATGAGTGTGTTATAGACAAAGCCTTGCTATTGCAGTTACAGTTTGTTCTTTATGTGTGAGACTTGGAATTCACTTATAGTTATGTTTCTGCTTTATTAAGCATGTTATCATTATGGTTTATGTATACATTTATGGTTTTTTGATAACATGTAACTTTTTAGAATCATGGTATTTCTCAAATCTTAAAGAAAACTTAGAGTTGGAATTGGTTTGTGATACATGGAAGGAATCTTGTCGCACAATGACTTGTGACCGCCATGATTCGATCAGTTCTAACTTGATTAAAGATTATGTTGGACTTGATATGAGAGTGCATGCTTAAAGTATAAATTAAGCCATAAAATCGTCACATGAACCAAATGAGAGAATGAAAGAATATTTTCTATTATTTATGGTCCATGTAACTTAAGTTTAATTATAAAAAATTAAGTCCTATATAAGATATGATTTTAATATATAAAATTCGATAGCGTGATAGATGGTTTTGTTTAGAGATATAAAATTTGGAGGTAATTATATTCCCTTACAAAATAATATATAGAGATACACATTGAAACAAACTCTACAAATTGTTTCAATATATAAGTGATTCTTATCCATCAAAGAAATGAGTCAAGGAAAAGGTACAGGAAAGAAAAGAATTTGATCATCAAATTCCGCTGCGTTCAAGAGTTATTGATTATGGATCATGTTAGTAATTCTTCTTATGATTGGATAATATTAGGGTTAAATTATATCAAGTCTAGATCCCAACGGGATTGATTTCATAATCGAAATCCATTAAAGATATTTTTTACATTGTCTAGTGATACAATTAGTAGTATTAAATTCAGAATTTGATATGTGCATTGCCTTGTTAGCAGCTTTCCCAGAAGAACACAAAAGTCGGACAAGGACACGGAGCACGACCTCAAGAGAGCTCATGCGACTCTTGCCCACAAGAGAAGCCAAGGTGTTGCTGCGGTAGCAAGTTAGGGAATCTTTCTTCATCATCAGGTCCCTGTAGAATTGACTGCACTTCTCTTCACAGACAAGATGGCTGCACTTGAAGTACAATTGGGCTCTGTTGATGGCGAAAAAATAGTTTCAAAAACGAGTGGCCCCACATTACCATATGGACTGGAGAGGGAGTAGCACCTAAGGAAGCCAACACGCTACCCTAATTGTTGGCGGAGGGTAAAGCTACTCATGTCGAAATCACTCCACCAATCACAATATCTGGCACACTTGAATTTTATTGAGTTTCTAAACTCTTACCAAAGAGCATTGCCTTTGAACATGTATGTTAATGGTAAAATATCAGTAACAAAATTTTGCAGGTACTACTAGGTAAGAGAAGTGCCAAAGATTATGAAATTATATGTTAGCGTAGAGAAATTTTGTACAGGCGAAAATAAGCAAATGTGGAAACTAGTTTCTCTATAGGTTTGAATTAATTAAACACTTTATTTAAAGTTGAAAATATACAGAGTAAGTTAGAATTGCGGTGAATTCTTACCAAATTATCTTGTTTGTGTGACCGTTGCTTTTAATTTTGAAACAGAAATAAGATGATTAACCAGATTTATCATACTGTAAACATTATAGTAATCTAAAAGAAGATTCTAGTTGACTAATGTTCCACCCTGAACATAGCATGGGGAATTAGGTAATTTCTAATTTCAAAGTGACAATCAACGAAACTTGACTAGAAAAATAAAAAATCTGAATGAGAACATTAAAAAAAATATATATATCATTGTTAACAATAAAAACAGGCTTACGCCAGTTAGTATCAAACTCAGTTTGATATTCAATTTTTTTGGGGCAGATCTCCGAGACCTGCTCAAATAAATACCTAATTGAAATGACACAAAGCATCCAAACAAACATACTCAATTTTTTCCTCTACATCCCATTTGCTTAATGTTATTTCCCTTGGTTTTGGAATATACTTATCAATAACCAAGGCTTTCAATCCTCTTCTCCCATAATATGGATCATCATATTTCCTTGCAGCCTAATAAACTACATCCTTCATATGTGCAACCCAAATCCCATAATCTTCATAGAGTTTCTTCGCATCTTCTTTTACTCCTTTCCATAATCTTCATAGAGTTTCTTCGCATCTTCTTTTACGCCTTTACCAACAAATATAAATTTCTTATTACCAAGAAAAGTGGTTAAGGACAATGTAATAAAGTCTGCATGGCAAAGTTGAAAGATAAGACATCTTTTTCCAACCCAAGCTGAAGAATTGACACTTTTTGATGACCGCTGTTAGACTCATCGGGCAAACGCTATTCTGTGTCGAGTCCAACATGTAGCTTGCATAGTTTACTCCGGTAAATATGCATAACCGTTTCAATCCATTCGTCAACTATACTCGCACTTGAAGTCACGGTGGTGAGTATATTGTCACTATAAAATTTAACATCGTGTTCTGAAACTGACATTGTTTTTTTTCTTATTACGTTAGTGATATGATATTATAACGTTAGAAGTTAGAAGTCCTATATTTGTATAGAATGTACAAAATATCCTTTTCCTACTTGGTTTAGGATAATAAATTTCCATTATTGGTTTAGATTTATAGTGAAGCTACAAAATATACCTTTCCTACTAGCTTTATAATAATTAATCTATAAGTTTAGGATTTTAAACTTTCATCAGTTTCCGAGCTGGTTTTGGATTTTAATTTTTATTCAAATAAATCAAAACATAGCTACGACTAGAGTTAAGATTAAGAACCTCAACTTGAAACTCTTTCGCCGGAAAAAAATGGTAAATCATGTCTGCTTTCTTGCCGTTATCTAGTGATTTTCATCGTGATTCTAACAATTTTCTAAAAGCAACTTGTCGAAATCTTGTGTTTCCGTCGATTTGCATATGAAAATTGATTGGAAATTAATGAAAATCATACTGAATATCAACAGAATCTGCTGCGATTTTCAAGGTTGATTCCGATAAGAATACGACCGGAATCCTCTCTTGAATCTGCAGGTATAGGATCATCTTTTTAAACTTATGAACCAAATAATAATAATAATAATAATAGTAAATTTCGATTATCAATTTATCATATTATATAAACACTAAATCTCGAAATTTTTATTACATTGATATAAATTTATTGGTTAATGATGTAGTCGCAGTCCGTCCGGTAAACAATTCCGGTAGATTATTAAAGCAGCCTTTTAGAGGCACCACCATCTTTGGTGGCAAAGGTAGAGCTGTCATCCTTTTCAAAAGTGCTGCTGTCTGTATCTGCAACATTTGTAGTTTCAAAAGCAGTAGTAGCTGTGGGCAACATCGTTGCACTGAACACAATCACACACAGCACCAACACTATCAATCCTCTTGGAAGAGCCATTTTTTGATTTTTATTCTATCTTCCTGAGGTAATGTTGTTTTTTTCTACTTCTTTTGATGATTTAAACTGAGAAATATGGATGTAATTTATAGTATGAAGTTTTGCTATATTTAGGCTATTTTTGTTGAGTTCGTTTTGCAGATCCTATTATATCTTCTATACTTGGTTTTATAGCTATAGAAATCAAGAGGTGGAGCAGTTCCATCGCCTGCAATGTGCTATGAATGCGGCGTAGAAATTGAAACTGCTTAGGTTCTGTATGGTTTCTTTTGATCTTCCTTCTTGACTCTCAATATCTCCACCTCTATTGCAAAATCTGCAATGGGACAACAATCTTATCAGTATTTTTTTTTTATTGTAAAGTGAAATAGCAGAGATGAATAGAGTAGCTTCTAGATTGTTGAGTGTTAGGATATGAATGAGTTATATGCCTAACTGGTACGATTCTGATGTAGGCACATCCATATATATAGATAAGTAAGATAGATTATATCTTATATATTGTAAGATGAATTTTATTTATATCTTCACCGTGAGTTGGATTTTATTTTATCTCATATTATTTATGAATTCAGAGATAATTAAAAATAATTATTAAGTGCACAATATTCGGATAGATTACATCACGACAATAAAATGAATATCATTTATTTCTTAACCGTCGGATTGAATTTCGAACTATCTTATATATTATCTGTAAATGTATCTAAAAAGAATTATTTAATGTACATTTATCAATGAAATCATAAAAAATCAAATTCATTCTCAAATTGATTTTATCTATGCATTTCTACAACTTACACTACATCTACCCTTTCAATTTTTCTATAGAGGTTGTTAGAATTTCTGCCAACAACATCCATCATTTCCATGCATCATTGATATTTCCATATGGGTTGTAGGAATTTCTTCCACCAATGTCCATCGTTTCCATGTCTCGTCAATTTTTCCATAAGAGTTGTGGGATCTTTTGCACCAACGTCTGCATTTTCAAGTGTCGTCAATTTTTCCATGCGGTTAATTTTTACACTTTGTTTATCTAAATTTAGACCTAAGTTAGATTTTATTCAATAACCAACCGTTATATTGGATTTCATCATTATCTCCCATTTATCTATGAATACAAATAAAATAAAAAAATTTATTACCATTTGCATAGTGTTAGGATAGATTATATCTTAATTTTGACCATCAAATCAATTTCATTCATATCTCCACAGTCAAATTATTCATTCTTAATTATCTCGTAATGAATTGATATTGTGAAGTGATTGATCGTAATTTATTTCTCGATTATTTTTTAGATAATTCACATTTTAATGAAGATATGTTTTATCGACGATATAGGACGTCTCAAAATTTATTTTTCTGTATTGTTGAAGTAATTAAATCTCATGATACGTATTTTGAACAACACAAATGCAATAGGTAAACTTGGACTACTCACAAAAAAAAAATGATAGTTATATTTTAAATGCTAGCATATGGTTTACCAGCTGATGCTACTGACAAATATGTGAAAATCAGCGAGTCAACTATTGAAAACTTGAAGAGGTTCTGTCGCACTATCCTAGAGGCATTTGATGAGTGAGATTTGAGATCACCAACTATAAATGATGTCCCAAGACTTCTTTATATTAGTGAGCTATGTGACTTTCTAGGAATGTTGGACGGTCTCAATTGCATGCACTGAAAATGGAAAAATAATCCAACGGCATGACTTGTACAATATATAGATCGTAATGGATTGCCAACAACTATTTTAGAAATTGTAGTAGATTATGTCCTATGAATGTGGCATGCATATTTTGGAATGCTTGACTCCAATAACAATATTAATGTTTTGGAGTCATCACATTTATTTTCCAACCTTGTAAAAGGTATTGCTCCTCTTGCTCATTATGTTATTCAAGAAAAGAATATGATATGAGTTATTATTTAGCTGATGATATATCATGTCGAAAAGATGTTGAACATCCTTTTGATGTATTGCAATTACAATGCCATCACATTTTTAGAAAAAGAAGTATTGCATGATATATGTGTATTATATTGCATAACATGATCATTGAGGTTGAGCGTAACATTAATGTACCTATTCAAGAAGCTAGTGAAGATCCAACTATTGAAATGGTTGGTGATGAAAAAGCTCGATTCCAAGAATTTTTGGCTTGACACAGAAAAAATTTAGGATAAAATAATACATTAGTAGATCATTTGTGGAAGCAATTTACTAATTCAGATGTGCTAGATAATTAAAATAGTTTGTTAATAATGATGTAATATTTGTATATTCTATGTTTAATTTGATTTTTAATTGCTACTTAATTTTTTCATCAAACATATTGAATAATATAATTTGTAGAATAATTATAATAGTAAATGATGAAAAGTACATGCGTAAATATGTCAAATAGATAAAAGTATATGAATTTATTCGGTAAAATAAATAATTAATAGTAAAATAATAGAATATAATATAATATTAAAGAGAGATATGAATATAAATAGAATATTATATTTGGTGTTAAAAATGAAGGGTATAGTAATTTGGCACCATTTTAATGTTTGACTTCATTTTGTTGAAAAAATAAAGTAGAGTTGGAGATGACCTTACATGTCCCCTGAAATTTTTGACAACCAGGTTTCTAAATTCTTGTTCGTTAAGTACTTAGAAGTACTCTGCAATATATCCTTTCTTTGGAAAGAAAAGATGATTGTTGTTATTCTGAGAAACTAAAATAGATTACGCTGAGTAAATAATGATAACATAATTAAAAAAAATACAAAAGTTTTGCAGATAAGTTGAGGTGACCTGCTATCTTATGTTCCCATGGTCTGAAAAATCGTACCAGCTCATATAGTAATTGAAGTTACAAAAAGGTAAGAGGAAAGTTTTAGTATTGAGATGGTTGAACTCTACTGATTCCCACCATTCTTGCCACCGTACTTGGATTCGTCGCAACCAAGGGAGAATAAAAGGTTCGCCGCCATTGTCTCTGCACAGAAAAGAAACTGGTATATGCTTTAGCTTTGCACAAATCGTCATTTGTTGGAGAGAATTGCAAATCATTCTTCCATTGCAAGTGCTTTTCAGCATTGGTAAATCAAACAGCTTTAAACACTCTAATTTCGGGAGATTTATTTCTTCTTCTATTGCTTCCATTGCTATCAATTCCTCCATATTTGTGCAAGTATCAACACAAATTCTCTTCATGTTTTGAAGGTTGTACGACAAGCCATTCCTGAACAACTGCTTCATGCTTGGATAGCTGACCACTCTAATCTCCTGGAGACAGATATTTTGAAGAGGAATGCAAGCATAGGCTACCATTTGTGATGTTGCAATCAGAAATCCTCAATTTTTCGACTATATTTGGCAAAAGTATGAAAATTTTCACATTACATTTTCTAATTGTTAAATGTGTTGCTTAAGTTACTGCAATTTGTTTACTTTCCTAGTTTTTAGAAACGTTTTTGTTTTGTTTACTAAATTTAGGAGTTTGTTTTAGATATTAAGCATGTGACAGATCTGATATGATATGATCTGGTCCACGATTGTAGCTATTCTAGTTGAGTTTCCCCTCTATAAATTGCTGCCCAATGATGAATAAACCATTCAAGTATTTTGCTATAACATCCTCTACTTATACTCTTACGTCATAAAACATGCTATATTTTTTTTAAAACACATATAACAGGTTGCATTCTCTTCTTAAATCTGTTAATATCTTTAACATTTATAACACATACTTGAACATGTCATTCACATCACCCATGTATAGTATATGGCCTCTCTATTAAACATATATTAAACTATAATGACATACATAATCATGTTATTCAAATAATGCATGTATAACATATGACATCTCTTCTCTTTTACCTTTATCTGTGGTTAATCATGTAATTCTCTATACTATAAGCGTATTCAAACATAACATGCTTTACATATATCAAAACATTCATCATATGTCACAAAAGCATGTCTATACTATAACTCTCCACAAAGATCTACTATATGAGCAACATAGACATGTAATCACTTTTAACATGTAATATCTCTACATGGGATGCAACGACGTTCACCATGCATATGTCATGCCATACCTTATTTACTATAATATATATATTCTTTTAATCATGAGCATTATTAATAGATTACAAACCATATGACCAACAACATTTATATGATAAGGTGATTCTAATAATGAAATGCGAGAGAGAGAGATCCTAATCTTCGGCTGATCGACCCAGAGGTAGGATGACAGAACTGATGCTGTCAGTTGCTCCAAGAGAAACCTGAAATCATGTAAAGGAAATTTAATGAGTTGCGAACTCAGTAAGTGCAAACTATGCCATATAAACAAAGCAATAATATCTTAAATGCATAATATAGCAACCAAGTTCAGCAAATCAACTCTGGAACCTATATAAGCTATGATGCATGCTTTAATATTTAATTCTCTGATTTAATTGAGTTTTAATTTCAATCCGATTAATTTTCTATAATTTAAAATTTAATCTCTAAAAATCTCTGCTTTAAAATCATTTAATGTCAATATAAAAATAATTGACAATCTCTATTTAACATATGATAATTATAATTAAACATAATTATAATTATTAAAACCATTTATAAACTTTAAATAAACTCTTTAACTCATTAAAATAAATTCACAATTCAAAATCTCTAAATAAACATTCAAATTTCTAATTAAAATATTTAAATCTCTAATTTCATAATTAAAACAGCCTTAAAATAAATTTCTGACGTCAAATACGGTTTCAGGACGTGGAAATTAGGCCGGAAGGGCTAAATATAATTTATAAAAGTCTCTGGGTCAAAAATATAAGCATTTATAAATTTAGGGGCCAATCTGTAATTAAAAATATTTGCAAAATTGCCCAGAAGGGCTAAAATGTAATGCGGCAGAAACTTTAGGGGCTAAAAAAGAATTTATACCAAAAATAGGGGTCAGGCGCGCTATAAGTCATCAAACGCAAGGGTTTCTGCGTTTTGGACCGAGGGCTGCTGGTTCAAAATGCACGGCTAGCTGTCGTTTTGACCGCGGGGAAGGAGGAAGAAGATAAGCCAAACGTAGGACTTGGCTGCGTTTTGACCGCGGCTGCTCTGGTCAAAACGCGGCCAAGTCCTACGTTTGGCTTATCTTCTTCCTCCTTCCCCTCTATTTTCCAGCCGAAAATCCTATCTCCTAAGCCAACTTCCAGGCGACCGTACGTCCACCTCCGGTGGCTTTCCGGCAAGCTACGACCACCGTTCTCTTCCCCTACACACCCTCTAGCTAACCATCAAAGCCAAATTCCCAAAACCTCTCTAGATTGAAAGATATAAACGCTCAAAGTTGGCTCCTCACACTGTTTTTACCCAGAACCAGAAACTGCCTATTTTCCTCTCAACTTTAGACAATCGGTACGACCATCTCCGGCGGCCTTCCGGTGATCCACGACCACCAAACTCTTCCTTTACATGCCCTCTACAACTCTATCGAAGCCAAACTCTCTCATGCACTCTCAAATCAAAGATACAAAGCCTCAAAGTACCCTTCACGAAACTGCCTTAAACCCAGAATTTAAACCAGAATTTCGTTTTCTCCTTCTCTCTCACAAACCAGCCTCTCTCTTCACCATTTCTCACTTCTAATCAACTAACACTCATCCCATAAACACAATTAACCCAAATAATCGAAGGTTTAAACACAAAATCTCTATTCTCTCTCTTCTTTCTTTCTTTTCTTTTCTTTCTCTCCTTTTCTTTCTCACCTTACGTTTTCTCTTTCCTCAAAGCATTCCAGCAGCCAGAATTGCCTCTCACCTCTTCATCCTAAGTTCCAGAAGTGCTAGCAAACTATTCTAGCCAGCAGCAGCTTCCTATCTCTTTTTACACAAATATCATATATAATAAACTTAACCCTTAAGTTAAAGTATTTTTACCTTTCCTCTTTTCATTTCTCTTAAATTTCAGCCCTCAAATCATTCCAGCACTAGCTTAAAATTTGTTTTCGGTGTCAAAATAAATAGTATAACACGTGTATGAAATTTCATAAAAATCGGAATCCGAAAATTTGTCGCGGTTCGATCGGTGCCCTAAATCGAACCGAAACCTCGACGATTTTCACGGAACCGTAATCGTACGACGTCATCATATAATTTTGGTTCCAACACTCTTTAAATCATGTATGAAAACATATAAAATCATAAAATTAATCCAGTTGTAATTGGTCAATTAATAAATAATCATTAAGTTAAAAAATTTACGATTTTTGTTGATTTTTACTACAATTATAAACATCACATCTTCCAATATCAAATATTATTACTAACTTTTAACTATTTTACATGAATTCATTGATTGCAGTTGAAAATAGAAAAAAGGTTCAAAATACATTTTTTACGTGTAAATAAAAAAATATAAGTTATGACGTATATTAAAATTAAGATTATAATTTTAGTTTAAACAATTTATGGTAAATAGCTAGATTCCATACAATATTTTCTCAAATTAGAAAGATACCTTAAACAATGTATGGTAAAAAATTAAATTAACGTCTAATATAAGATTTAATATAACACAATAATTTATTATCTTAATAATCTAAATTAAAGTATAAATCAAAACCTGATCACTTAAATGAAGATGTTGGTATATAACGTTTTTATTTTTATTATTTAGTATTCTCCAATTTGTTTAAAGATTCCAAAACCAAAAGGAAAAAAAGCAATCATAAATTAATTATAATATCTTCTACAAATATTTTTGAAAAGTCGATTATGAAAATAGAAAGAAAACTCAAAATATAATATATACGTGTAAAATAAAAATTATAAATCATCAGAGATAATTAACAATTAGTGAAAAATTATAATAGAAAAACATATATAACACCTAAATATTTTTGCGCTTACATGAATCTTTTTATATACAAATTGTAATTTTATACCCTAATGTTATTAAAATTGAATATTAATGGAAATAAAATTAAAGTGTTATAATTAAAATACAAAGAAGTCAATGACTATAATTATAATTAAACATTAATAAAAATATAACCAAAATGTTATAATTTATAATTAATTGTTTTTAAACAGAAATTCTACTAATAATTTTTTTTTTTTGCAACAATCTATTTCTAATTTTATTTTTTTAAGCCAGTTTCCAATTAAAATGAAAGTCTCATCCAATGTGTATACAATTATTTGTGTGAGTTTTTTTTTAGTAATTAATTTTTTTAAAACAGGTTAATAATTAATTTTAATTTTTAACGTATAAAATGGATGATAACTTGATGTGCATCAATGTAGGTATATTTAAGAATAAATTTATTTTTTTCTTATTTTTACAATTATTGTGTTCAAATTTGAAATTTTCTCCTAACGTATTTCAAATTTTAATATTTAATAATATTTTAATTATGATTTTAGTAATTAATATATTTATAATCACATTCAATTAAAAATGTCACTAATCCATACTTTTAATATAAATAGAATTGACTAATTAATAAGTAATTAGAATTATCTTTTTGAAATATATATAATACATGAAAATAATTAGAAATATATTTTAGAATAAATAAAAATTATTTTAATTATAATGATTATTAATTTTTGGCATCATTAAATGCACATCATGTCAAAATAAATTAATAAACGATATTTAATATGAATTTCGTTAATTGTTTTGATGCGTACGATAATTAGCATAATTCAATGCTAAATTGTAACATAGCCTATTTTTTTACTTGAAATTGGGATGTAATTAGTCTAAATTGTGAATTTTTTCTATAATATAATATAATATAACATAATTTTAATATTTAAAATTAACCACTTTCATAAAAAATTTAAAAATGGTAATTAAATATATTTTTTTAAAATAATTATATAGAAAATTAGTTGAATACCTATAAATATTTATTTTTGAACAAACTACTTATAAATATTTAAATTAAGAAGTCTAACATTTTATATAATCAATTTTGTTAGAAGTTTATGAAATTATTTGCCAATGAATTGTTTCCTAATTATTCAATTTAGAAAGACAAATGAATACAATAATATTGATTATTTTTGTTTTGTTGCTTAATAAAAAATGAAAAACTACCCAAAACTTGTAAAATAATAACATTTAGAGAGGTAATGTGGGATGAAAAAGAGTTTGGACTTAAGGACACGTTATAAACCTTTTTTTATCTCTTTTGAACAATATATATTACCATAGAATTTACAGAACAAAACTGTAATAGTGATCAACACATAAAAGATTAACAATAGTTATATATACTAACTCTATTTCTATTTTTTAAAATTTAAATGTTAAAAAAAAAGGAAAGTTTTACTTTATAAAAACAAATACAATATCAAATTTTAAATTTTTATTTATGTAATTTATTGTAATTATAATAATTACAATAAATTGTAATTTTATTTATGTAAATTTATTGCAACAATATATTTTTTTTAAAAAAAAATTAAGTTTTATGTTATTTTTAAAATTAGTCACAACTTTACTATTATATATATAAATGTCAATGCATACAATCAATTATTTTCCATATAAGATTTTTATTTGAATTTTCCTTTATTTAATAAAATTATATTTAAAGTAAACATTTTGTAGATGACACTATTGATTAAAATTAATGGATACAATCAATTATTTTCAATAAATTTTAAAAAAATTAATTATTTTCAATAAATTATGATTGTTTTATTTAAAGTAATAAAATATAATTAGTTAATTTATTTTTTTTACAAAGATTATATGGAATATATTTGAACTATTAAAATAGAAAATTAAGAGAATACTGCAAAATATATATATA
>CANUEY010114649.1:0-15638 GCA_948099555.1 Croton setiger
ACAATTTGAGGAGGGAGAAAAACTTGGAACAATCTGGAATTTGAGCGAACAAGAGCTGTTTTCGGAACTCTGGAGATTTCATCAAGCTATTGGCATATTATCATCACTGGTACTTTTAGGACAAAAATTAAGCGTCAACAATAAGTCTTCTCCTTACAGACCTCAGAAAAACGGGGCTGTAGAAGCTGCAAACAAGTCTATCAAAGTCATCCTCCAGAAGATGGTTCAAAACCACAAAAGCTGGCATGAACAGTTGCCTTATGCTTTATAGGGTTACAGAAGTCTATGGAATGGAAGCGGTATTCCCCATCGAACAAGAAGTTCATTCAGTTAGAATCATCCAAGAAAGCCAAATTAGTGAGGCCGATTGGATTGGCAATTATCACCACCAACTCTTGGGTCTGGATGAAAGAAGACTACAAGCTTTGCATCATATTCAGAGTTATCAAAGGCGAATGGCTAGACATTTCAACAAGAAAGTGAAAGACCAGAAGTTGGAAGAAGGCTGTTTGGTCCTTAAAGAAATCAGAGCACCAGTCATAGATCCCCGTGGGAAATTTCGCTCTCATTGGGCGGGACCTTACCTTTCAAAGAAGATTCTCTCCGATGGAGCAGTCATCCTAGCAGATCTAGACGGTTTGGAGTTCATAAACCCATGCAATTTAGATCAACTAAAAGATATTATGTATAAATCACATGCATTGTAACAGAACTACGTGAACTTGATTCTCCTTTATTGTAAAGAAAAGAAAAATATTGTATTACAAAGATACGTAGGCGACCCCTTCGGTCTCTGTTGAAAATTAATGAAACCTCAATTTTCATTTCATTCTCTTTGCCAAAAAAAAAAGGAGCTCGCTAAGTTGAAAACCCGAAAGGGCGGCTTAGGCAAAAATGGGCAGCTCGCTAAGTTGAAAACCCGTGAAGGCGGCTTAGGCAAAAATTAGAGCTAAAAAAAAACAAAACCAAATTGTACTTGGGAAGAAAAGTCCTCAAATTACAAAATTCCAAAATTCGGGTCAAACCCAAGAGTCAAAAATTCAAAACAAAAGTTCATCTCTTAGAAATTCAAAAGTCAAAATTGACAAAATCGAGTCAACCTCGAAGTCTAAGCCTCTAACTCATCGCTGGGGGCAACGTCCTTCGCGTCTTCCTTAGATTCTATGTCCTCTTTTAACTCCGCCACTTTAGGGGTCAGTTTGATTTCTTCACCAAAATCCTCGTTATCACTAGCAAAAGTCTGTGTCCACCCTTCTAGCCTACTCAGCAGAATGTTCCTCCTCGGTCCCTCAATCGGCCATACATGAGTAATAAACCAAGTTCAGTATTCGGGAGAAGTATGAACTTTGGAAGGATCAGGAAGAGGCTTTACCATACGATGGTTTCTTACCCAGACTTTCAGCACGGCACGCAGAACCCTCCAGCTAATAGGAGAGTCATAAGTTGTGACCATTTAAAATGGGGACAATTTGGTTAATGCCCATTTGTTGCAAAACGCGAGAAGCGTTATACCATGAACAATGGGTAAGACTAGGAAGGAAAACCTGAGTGTGACCCGAGCTAGCTGGATAAAACGCGTAGTATGGTACCAAGGAATGTACCACTGCACCTCATTCGGACCTAATTCCAACAGCCAAGAGGTCTAGGCATCAATCGAGGGTTGAGTAACCAAAATCTTTCTCATCCGATACTGTGAGACATTATAAGGAGTGCTAGAAGGAACTGCAACCACTCGCAGATGATCTTTAAGCCAAATCTGAAGAATAACTGGAGAAACAGTCCAACCTTCAAAACCTAAAGCTGCCCTATCCAAGCTCCTTAGGGTTTCAACCAAAATAATACCACCAATGCAATTCATCCCTTCCATCTTTTAGACCACGGGACAAAACCAGATGTCTCCAAATCCTGGCTCATTACTAAACAAAAAACTGGTCAAAAAGCAAAACACAAAGGCACGCATCCTAAGCCTCATTTGTTCTGGATTCTCAAGATTAGCTTCCAGAAATTCATCAATCAAAAGTGGCAGAATCACTTTCTGACTATCCACAATCATTCTTTAATGTGCCCTCGAAAAATGAAAAAGGGTTTCAAAGGATCCTAAATAGCCTACTCTGATGTCGAGCTTAACCAGAGGACCATTTGGATCACACCCAATAATTGCACAAAATTCCTCAAAGAGAGGACACATCTCTTCCATCGTAGCACCAAACCTGAAACCGTGTGCATCAGGATCCCAAAACCTAATGCAAGCGCGAAGAAAATCCCAATCTATTACTATTCCCCTTAGGGTAGTAATAGCAGACACACCATACTGCTATAGACTAATCCTTTCCACCTTCAAAAGACTCTTTGTCCAATTATGCATAATATGATTGAAGTATGGATTCATTCTCTCCAAAAAATAGGGATTTTCGAGTCTGAAATTGACCTTTCTTGCACACAAGTCGAGGTAGTGTTGAGAAAGAATGAAGAAAACCCTATTTATAGAAAATCAGAGGTCGAGGACGCTCCTGGCCGCTGTCCACAGCGCCCCAGGCCGCCCTGAGGAGGCAGCCCAGACCGCCCTCCAAGGGCAGCCCTAGCCGCCCTCCAAGGCAGCCCAGGCCGCCCTCCAGGGCGCCCCCGGCCACCCTAGCCGCCCTCCAAGGCAGCCCAGGCCGCCCTCCAGGGCGCCCCCGGCCACCCTCTACGCGGATTTTTGCTTCCAAAATAGCAAAATCCCATCCTAATTAGGTTAATTCCCTCTTAATTCGTGGATCCTTTCCTATTTTCATAAGATTTTTTCCTATTTCACAAAATGTCTTCCAAAATTGGAGTTTTCATTCAAAATTAGTCCATGACTTGAATCATTTTCAAAATTAAGGCATAAAGTTAACGACAAACAAAGAACAATTTCTCAAAAATCTCAAAGTTTTATTAATGAACAAATTTTCATTACATCGGTTTTGATTTTCCTATTTTGCTACTAGCATTACAAAGGAAAATTTAAAATTACAATTTATAATCTTGGCCTCCGGGGCTGCTTCAGAGTTTTGGAACATTTTCAAACCTTTAGCTGCAATTCCAACCAATGCCATCCAGAAATTTGGTGGCAATTGCAGCATTTGGCCAGGAGGAGATCTTGGAGTACAGAAACTCCAACATCTTGGCCTAGCATGTATGCCCAGATCAAATCTGTACCCTTTCCCAAGGACGATGGATTCGAACAGGGCCAGCTTTTTCCTACGCCTCCCGTACCCAAGGGATTATCTTTCAAAAGTGATTCCCGGATCGAAGGTCGGACAAATCAAACAAAAGCATTTCTTCCATGACTTCTTCATAAGAATTTTCAGAAGAAAACTTGAGAGAGTTTGAGAGAAATCTTAAGACAGCAAAACGAGTGGTGAGTGGAATAAAAGTCCACCTCCCCTCCCCTATTTATAGGCAACATCCCAAAATGCAGGTCTTCCCCGCGCGGCCAAACTCCGACCTAAAAATCCGCGATTTAGGATGCCACTGAGCTCCATAAATCATATTTATGTCGCCCAGTAGAGGGGCAACTATGAATACTCGAATTTTGAGGCCCGGAAAATGATTTTCAACAGACTGCAAATAGTCACGCCGATATTTTCGTAAAATGGCACCGGAAGTATGTCTTCATGGTACTTGAAATATCCGGGATTTCCTGAGGGTCACAGAAATGCCCTTGGAATAGCCATCGGAGTCCCGAAACGTCCCGAAAAAGCTCTAGAATGAAAAACGCGCGAGTCGAGGAAGGAAGGCAGCCCTGGCCGCCCTCTGGAGGCAGCCCCGGCCGCCCTCCAAGGGCGCCCCTGGCCGCCCTCCAAGGCAGCCCCGGCCGCCCTCGACAGCAGCCCAGGCTGCCCTTTATTGACTTTTGGCCGAATTTCACTTATAAATACCCCCCAAAACCATCATTTTCTTCACACCTTGAGCTGTGTTGACAGCCGCTCTCTTCTCCCTTCTTGCCTACGGTGATTCTTCATCTCAAAGGCAATTCTTTACTGCTTTATGCATTGCATTTCTCTGATAACTTGGATTACATACATAATCATATATATAAAATAAGTCCAAATCAAGCTGAAGCTGAGGAGCGGACGTCAACTACCACAGGTATACTCCGAAACTCTCTCTGTTCAATTTTATTCTGTCATACTGCATTTCACATCATGCATACATAACATTTGCATCTCATGCATACACGTTTTGGCGAAATATACCGTTTTAATCACTCTTTTTGGCCGCAGCGCCAACAAAATCAAATCTTTCGGCCACTAGGCAGTTAAAATCACTTTTTGGCTATAATGCCTAAACAAACATATTTTTGGCCACCGCGCCACACCAAAAATCATAATTTTGGCCCCAATGCCTAATAAACCCTTTTTCCCCAGCGGAAACACACTTTTGGCTAAAAGGCCTAAAAATCAATATTCCCAGTGGAAACCCAATCAAAACACAATTTTGACCTCGGAAGTCATAAAACTCTTTTTTCGGTCACTAGACCAAAAAAATCACAATTTTGACCACGGAAGTCATAAAACTCCTTTTTTAGTCCCTAGACCAATAAAATCATAATTTTGACCTCGGAAGTCATAAAACTCCTTTTTCTTGCCACTAGGCCTAAATTTCACACTTTTCGACCACGGACGTCGATAAACTCCATTTTTTACCACGGACGTCAATAAACTCCTTTTCGACCACTTGGCCTACATTTCGACCACGGAAGTCGATAAACTCCCTTTTTGGCCCCTAGGCCTAAATTCACTTTCACACACTCATAGCATGCATACATGCATATACCCCATCCATCGCCTTTAAATAGGCAAGTGCAAACTACATTGACCTTGATCTTTCATTCAAAAGAGAGTATGTAGGCATATTCGAGATATTACCTCGAATAGCAGGTCTCCCCATTCCCGATCATTTCATCCAAATCTTTCATCCGTGCATAACATTCATTTAGGAGAAAAGGCAATTGGTATGAATGCATGACATAACCTCCGAATCCACCTCGGGTTCGAAGACTAGTGTATTTCATTCATTAGGGCGATTAACCTAGAAATAGGTTAATCGCAAAACGGAGTGATGAAGGGGTTCTTTCTTAATTTTTCCCCTTTAACAAAATAAATTAAGTGGCGACTCTATACACACACATTCCATCACCCCGAGTGAACATCCCCGACTAACCGACTTCCCTCGCGGGATCGGCTTGGCGGCTCGGAGGGCTTCCGGTAAGGGTTCACAAATGCACCATTGTTTTATGTTCTACTTAGAAATATCTCTTGCTATGATACCATATTGTGATCAAACATAATGCTGTTAAGGTATGTTGAAGGAAAGCAGAATTTGGTTTCATGCTCTCACTTTGATGTTGCTGTATTTCTTTGAAAACCAATAAAGGAAGCTGTTGACGCTTGATTTTTGCCCCCGAAAAATAATCGAGGATGATAAGAGTTCCAAGCTCGGGATTTCTAAGATTCCTATTCAGCTCGATTCCCCTCATTTCCAAAATATTTTCCAATATTTTTATCCTTGGTGCGTTTTAAGAAATTCTCAAAATTTCCCTTCTATTTACAAAAATATTTGTTTTTCGATGCGTTTATATTTTTGAAGTTGCAAAAGAAAAATAATAAAAAAAAGAAGAAAAGAATTTAAAAAGAATGATTTTTTATTTTAATCTTAAATTTCAATTTTAAGATTAAAATGGCAAATGTTCTATATTTTATTTTCAATTGATTTTGATTTTGATTTTTAATCGAAATATGTGTTAAGTTTTTAATTTTAATTAATTAGAAAATTAATTAGAAGGATTTAATTGAGAGAATTTGGGGGAAAATAAGAAAAAGGATTAAATTGAAAAGAAATAAAAGAAGTTAGGAAAATTGGAAAAGAAAGGAAAGGAAGGAAGGGCATGATTGAAGACGGACCAAAAGAACTGTGGGCCAAAGTCTAATTTTGGAAAATATTGAGGAGGAAAGCGGGAGCTGCAAAACTGAATGTCGAAACGACGTGTCATTTTGACCAAACGGTGAAATGCAGAAGGAGAAGAGGCTGTTGCGTTTAGTCAAAACGCAGCAGACGACTTGTCGTTTTGACGACGGAAAAGCAAAAAAAATAATATCGAAACGTAGCATTTCGTTAACTGAAGTATACAAAAAATAAACAGAGACGAAGATTAAACAGAAAGCTTCGACGAAGCTAAATCAAACGAGACTAAAGAAAGAAAAACAGAAGAACCCTAACAAGCTAAATCAAACGGAAAATGAACAGAGGAAAATTGAGAGTGAATCAGGAAGGAACAATGAGGAGAGAGAGGCTATCTCTCGACAGTTTCTAAGGCGATGAGAGATCGAGACAGAAAGTGAAAAAGTAGAAGAAAGAGAAGACTGAAAGGGTTGAAAACGCGTTCGAGGGGACGCTTCGACGGCTGCAACCAGAAGAGGACGTGGCCACGGGAGGATCACAAGAATTTCCCTTGAAAAGGGAAGGTGGAGGCTTCCAAAAAGGGGGAGGAAGATTTTTCGAGAGCAAGAAAAGTCGGAGCGAGAAGGAGAGTAAGCTTATGGGTTCTTTCGAAAATAAAGGGGCTTCCGAGAGAAATTTGAATAGAATCTGTAAGCATTCTTCAAATTCGATTCTAGGGTTCTCCTTTTGTTTGTAACTGGGAAATTCAGTGAATTAGAAATTAGGGATTGGGGATTCTGTAAAAATTGGGGATTCAAATTAGGGATTAGGGATTTACTTTTTTGATTTAGGAAACTGTTGTAACGAAGAACAACAACTTGTAAAGATTCTAGATTCTCAACAAAAGCTGAACAACTTTTCTAAGGTACAATCGCATTTCGTTCTCTGTTTTCTTTATTTTGATTTATAACATGGATGGTAATGTTTGGGAGCCAGATTGATTTCTGGCTTTGTTTGATTCAATTGCCTACTTCTGTTATTCTGTCTCTCGTTAGCACTTTGTACCATTGTTGTATGTTTATGATTCTGTTTCCCTATATCTTGATATGATGAGATTGTGAATGACTTATTGTGGTTCTGTAATTAGAATGTATCTGTTCTGAATGTCGTGTGTTGTTTAGAATGTATAGTTTAGATTAGCTGTTCTGGAATGTATGATTTGGTCAGTTTGTTAGTTGTTTGGTATGAGCAACTTTGCTGATATTCCTGAATTTGGTTTGGATGTGTTTCTGAGCTTACCAGCTTTCGTCATGTATTAACTTGCCCTCCTGACTTTGATCAGTCTGTGTGTGTTGCTAAGATCCTAGATGCATCTGTGTTTTGGGTTATGTAGGTTCCTATCTTCGGTTTCTGTTATTACAGCATGCTAAAACCCTTATTCTAGATGTCATGTTTCTGTTTTGATCATGTGGGTTTCTGCTTGAGATGAATATGTAGAATAATTTTATTATCTTCCTTTGCTCTGCTGTATTTTAGAAATCTGTTTCTATTGTCATAAGTCTCCATCCAGAACCTTTGTAAGATTCAGTTTCACCTCAGGACTGTCATTGGCATATTTGCTATTGCATCTGCATTTTTATGGATTACCTTATTCATTTGAGTTAAAGTATGGCCATTGGAACTTCAATAGAATGATAGGTTGCTTTGGATAACAGTAAATAGTTTGTATAAGATAATAGGTTGTAAAGCTGTCCAGAACATTTGATTCATGCTTTCACATCTTGGTTGTGCATTGATATATATATCTTCTGGTTTGTTGATTTATGGAAATAAGGCTACTTAGGGCTGTTTGTTTTGAAATGCACTGTAATTACCTTAGAATGGACATCATGCAAATGTGCAAGTCACATACTTGCTGTTGACTGCTCGTTGAATAAAAAATGATTAAGGTCATTATTTGCATGTAACATGAAGTTATTTTAGAAATGAGTCTAGTTGCATTTGATTTTGAAATCCGAAGATAGTATGAGTTGTTTGGATGGTTTTGGCTGCCTTTGAGATTGAAATGCATGATTGAAGAATTGACTTGAATGAATGACCCTTAGGCATAATGATAAATTTAAGGGCTGGTTTGCTATTTTCCAAAACTCATGTACTGTTTTTGTAAATTTACAAAATATGGGGCTGTTTGTTCAAGTGTTGTTCAGATTTGAATGATAATGACATTAAAGCATATTTTGAAATTGTTAAGAATATATGAGGGGCAGAATTGAAATTACGGTTAAGTTCGGGGGTAAAATTAAAATTGTTAAACAATTGGGGTATTGAATTGTAATTTTCATGATTTGTCTTTAAATTGTTGAGATTTGCATACTTTGTGAATTATTTAGAAGATTTGGCATGTTTAGAGTTTATTTTGATAAATTTTAGAAATACGAGGACCAAAACTGTAATTTTCCATGTTTGAATCAAATTGACACGTTGATGTGTTTTGTATGTTTATAAACTGTTTTGGTGTAAATTTTGTAATAAAAATAACTTTTAGGGAAAATGTAATTTTGCAAAATATGAGGACTAAAATGTAATTTTACATATTTTGCATCCAAGTTGTTAAATTAACATGTTTTATGTCTTTTACATGCTGTTATGTGTTATTTGAATGTTTATGGGCTAAATGGCAATTTTTTCCTCCCGAGGGCCTTTTTGTAATTTTTACAAAGTCCGAGGACTAATTTGTAATTTTTCGTGAACTGCTTTTAATTGCTAATTTTGGGCGCCGGGATTTAATTTAGGTTTAAATCAGGTAGAATGTAATTTTTAGGAATCATTTGTAAATATTTTCTCCGGAATCGGAGAAATAATATTTTAGACTAAGGGCTGTTTTAAATTCTGCGATCTAATTTCCGCAATTTATTGCTTTCTGTTATGTGTTTTTACAAACGACTTTAATCACCGTTTAGGAACATCGCTAGTCGGCTTTTCAAAATAATAGTCTTAACTTTAAATTTTCGGAAAATCAAAATTGGTTTCAGAGGCCGGTAAATCCGGGCGTTAATCGAAATGAAATTTCGGCTAACATACCCTACCCTCTTACTTCAGAATTTTTGGTTCAGACTTGCCTTATCTAAAAACTAAAAAAGTAGTCAACTTTTTTGGTTTTTCTAAGACCGGTTCCCGAAATGGGTGGCGACTCAAAATAAATTTTAAGACCGACTCGTTTGGCACCGCAACCACAAAAATGCTTTAACGCCTTTTTCAAGATCAAACTTTTTTGTCCTTTCGGGTCAAAAGCCGGAGAGAGCCGCGGCAGCGGAAAACCGGACCGTGAACAGTTCAAAAGTTATTTTTATTACAAAATTAACACCAAAACAGTTTATAAACATACAAAACACATCAACATGTCAATTTGATTCAAACATGGAAAATTATAGTTTTGGTCATCGTATTTCTAGAATTTTTCAAAATAAACTCTAAACATGCCAAATCTTCTAAATAATTCACAAAGTATGCAAATCTCAACACTTTAAAGACAAATCATGAAAATTACAATTTAATACCCCAATTGTTTAACAATTTTAATTTTACCCCCAAACGTAACTGTAATTTCAATTCTGCCCCTCATATATTCTTAATAATTTCAAAATATGTTTTAATGTCATTATCATTCAAATCTAAACAACACTTACAAACAACCCTATATTTTGTAAATTTACAAAAACAGTCCATGAGTTTTGGAAAATAGCAAAGCAGCCCCTAAATTTATCATTATGCCTAAGGGTCATTCATTCAAGTCAGTTCTTCTATCATGCATTTCAATCTCAAAGGCAGCCAAAACCATCCAAACAACTCATACTATCTTCGGATTTCAAAATCAAATGCAACTAGACTCATTTCTAAAACAACTTCATGTTACATGCAAATAATGACCTTAATCATTTTTTATTCAACAAGCAGTCAACAACAAGTACGTGACTTGCACATTTGCATGATGTCCATTCTAAGGTAATTACAGTGCATTTCAAAACAAACAGCCCTAAGTAGCCTTGTTTCCATAAACCAACAAACCAGAAGATATATATATATCAATGCACAACCAAGATGTGAAAGCATGAATCAAATGTTCTGGACAGCTTTACAACCTATTATCTTATACAAACTATTTACTGTTATCCAAAAACCTATCATTCTATTGAAGTTCCAATGGCCATACTTTAACTCAAATGAATAAGGTAATCCATAATAATGCAGATGCAACAACAAATATGCCAATGACAGTCCTGAGGTGAAACTGAATCTTACAAAGGTTTTGGATGGTGACTTATGACAATAGAAACAGATTTCTAAAATACAGCAGAGCAAAGGTAGATAATAAAATTATTCTACATATTCATCTCAAGTAGAAACCCACGTGATCAAAACAGAAACATGACATCCAGAACAAGGGTTTTAGCATGCTATAATAACAAAAACTGAAGACAGAAACCTACATAACCCAAAACACAGATGCATCTAAGATCTCAACAACACACACAGATTGATCTAAGTCAGGAGGGCAAGTTAATACATGACAAAAGTTGGTAAGCTCAGAAACACATCCAAACCAAATTCAGGAAGATCAGCAAGTTTGCTCATGCGAAACAACTAACAAACTGACCAAATCATACATTCCAGAACAGCTAATCTAAACTATACATTCTAGACAACACACAACATTCAGAACAGATACATTCTAATTACAGACCAATAAGTCATTCACAATCTCATCATATCAAGATATAGGGAAACAGAATCATAAACATACAACAATGGTACAAAGTGCTAACGAGAGACAGAATAACAGAAGTAGGCAATTGAATGAAACAAAGCCAGAAATCAATCTGGCACCCAAACATTACCATTCATGTTATAAATCAAAATAAAGAAAACAAAGAATGGAATAGCGATTGTACCTCAGAAAAGTTGTTTAGCTTTTATTGAGAATCCAGAATCTTTACAAGTTGTTCTTCGTTATAGCAGTTTCCTAAATCAGAAAAGTAAATCCCTAATCCTTAATTTGAATCCCAAATTTTTACAGAATCCCCAATCCTTAATTTCTAATTCACTCAATTTCCCAGTTACAAACAAAAGGAGAACCCTAGAATCGAATTTGAAGAATGTTTACAGATTCTGTTCAAATTTCTCTCGGAAGCCCCTTTATTTTCGAGAGAACCCAGAAGCTTACTCTCCTTCTCTCTCCGACTTTTCTTGCTCTCGAAAAATCTTCCTCCCCCTTTCTAGAAGCCTCCACCTTCCCTTTTCAAGGGAAAGTCTTGTGATCCTCCCGCGGCCACGTCCTCTTTTGGTTGCAGCCGTCGAAGCGTCCCCTCGAACGCGTTTTCAACCCTTTCAGTCTTCTCTTTCTTCTACTTTTTCACTTTCTGTCTCGATCTCTCATCGCCTCAGAAACTGTCGAGAGACAACCTCTCTCTCCTCATTGTTCCTTCCTGATTCACTCTCAATTTTCCTCTGTTCATTTTCCGTTTGATTTAGCTTGTTAGGGTTCTTCTGTTTTTCTTTCTTTAGTCTCGTTTGATTTAGCTTCGTCGAAGCCTTCTGTTTAATCTTCGTCTTTGTTTATTTTTTTTATACTTCAGTTAACGAAATGCTGCGTTTCGATATTATTTTTTTTTGCTTTTCCATCGTCAAAACGACAAGTCGTCTGCTGCGTTTTGACTAAACGCAGCAGCCTCTTCTCCTTCTGTGTTTCACCGTCACGTCGTTTCGACCTTCAGTTTTCCAGCTCCCGCTTTCCTCCTCAGTATTTTCCAAAATTAGACTTTATCCCACAGTTCTTTTGGTCCGTCTTCAATCATGCCCTTCCTTCCTTTCCTTTCCAATTTTCCTAACTTCTTTTATTTCGTTTCAATTTAATCCTTTTTCTTATTTTTCCCCAAATTCTCTCAATTAAATCCTTCTAATTAATTTTCTAATTAATTAAAATTAAAAACTTAACACATATTTCAATTAAAAATCAAAATCAAAATCAATTGAAAATAAAATATAGAACATTTGCCATTTTAATCTTAAAATTGAAATTTAAGATTAAAATCAAAAATCATTCTTTTTAAATTCTTTTCTTCTTTTTTTTTTATTTTTCTTTTGCAACTTGAAAAAAAAAAACGCACCGAAAAACATATATTTTTGTAAATAGAAGGGAAATTTTGAGAATTTCTTAAAACACACCAAGGATTAAAATATTGGAAAATATTTTGGAAAAGAGTAGAATCGAGTTGAATAGGAATCCTGGAAATCCCGAGCTTGGAACTCTTATGATCCTCGATTATTTTTCGGGGGCAAAAATCAAGCGTCAACAATTTGCCCCCACTTTGATATAAATTGTGCTTCACACGAATTTTTATCAAAGTAACAATTGACGCTAAGATAGGAATACTTACCTCATGGTTTGTTGATCTTTGGCGAAAGCGACTTTTCCGCTTCCTGACGACTTCTGGTTGAAATTGGAAGTGGTTTCTTCATTTTTTGACAACTGTTTGAGTTGAAAGCGACTTCTCTACTTTCTCTGATAACTGATTGAGTTGAAAGCGACTTCTCCACTTTCATTCCGACTTCTGGTTGTATTAGAAGTGACTTCTTCACTTTTCTGATGACTGATCTGAGAGTGACGTCTCCACTTTCTCTGAACACTGATTGAATTGAGAGTGGCTTCTCCACTTTACATGGCTCCGTTAGTTTTACGGCAATTAAGGGAACACCCCGATGATTGTTCGACTATCACTGATGAGATTAATCCTCCAAGCTTGACATTGATCTTCAGAAGAACCTTAGTAAGATACTGATCATTCTTCTTCTGTGGAGACAGACATTGAGTCACAATTCCAAACTCTGCTGCAGAGACAGACATTGAGTCACTATTCCAAACTCAGCAAGATTCTTCTTCTTCTAAGGACCATGTATGTCAGGGTTCTTCCCTTAGAATGTCCATGAAATTTAAACTGAATTTCTTCAAGTATTTTAGGTGACCCTGACTGTAGGCATAACACGTCCAGGCTGAGAATTTCTTCTTAATTACATCACAGCGGGACTTCAAAAGAAGTTCTTTTCATTTCTCCACATCTCATCAGATATTGTACAAGCTTACGAACGTCACATCGTGTTGGCGAATTAGGCTTTTCCTTGTTCAAACTCAAGTGTTTATCTCCTGATAAGGCTCTGGAGATTCCACCATTATTGAAAATGGCTTCTCCATGATCAACACATCAAATTTTAAATTGATTATCTTTCGATAAGGCTCCGGAGAGTCCACCATTACTGAAAATGGCTTCTCCACAATCTGAATGCTTATCTTTCGATAAGGCTCCGGAGAGTCCACCATTACTGAAAATGGCTTCTCTACAATCTGAATGATTATCTTCCGATAAGGCTCCGAAGATTCCACCATTACTGAAAATGGCTTCTCCACAATATACACATCAACTTTTGAATTGCTTATCTTTCGATAAGGCTCCGGAGATTCCACCATTATTGAAAATGACTTCTCCACAATCTGAATGCTTATCTTCCAATAAGGCTCCGGAGATTCCACCATCACTGAAAATGGCTTCTCCACGATTAACACATCAAATTCAAATGCTTATCTTCCGATAAGGCTCCGGAGATTCCACCATTACAGAAAATTGTTTCTCCACAATCTGAATTCTTATCTTCCGATAAGGCTCCGGAGAGTCCATCATTACTGAAAATGGCTTCTCCACAATTTGAATGCTTATCTTCCAGTAAGGCTCCGGAGAGTCCACCATTACTGAAAATGGCTTCTCCACAATCTGAATGCTTATCATCCGATAAGGCTCCGAAGATTTCACCATTACTGAAAATGGCTTCTCCACAATCTATACATCAACTTTTCAATTGCTTATCTTCCGATAAGGCTCCGGAGATTCCACCATTACTGAAAATGTCTTCTCCACAATCCAAATGCTTATCTTCCGATAAGGCTCCGACGATTCTACCATTACTGAAAATGGCTTCTCCACGATCAACACATCAAATTCAAATGCTTATCTTCCGATAAGGCTCCGGAGATTCCACTATTACAGAAAATGGCTTCTCCACAATTAACACATCAAATTCAAATGCTTATCTTCCGATAAGGCTCCGAAGATTCACCATTACTGAAAATGGCTTCTCCGCAAATGACGAATCCAAATCCCAATGCTTATCTTCTGATAAGGCTCCGAAGGTTCCACCATTTTTGAAAATGGCTCCTTCACAATTTAAATGCTTCATAGCATGAACGGTCAGGATATCCTAGCCACGCTAGACATCTTTATAGATCCAACAACTCAGCCGCAGCTTTACATTAAGGTCTTCACCTTGGTTTTCAACGGTTTTACTTATCATGAAAGCAATCCCTGATCTGTGAATCACATCTTGATTCATTCTTCTTTACTACTCAACACCTCCTTCGGCATATCAACTCCGACTCATCGGATTCATTCTGTTCAACTCTTTTTTAGCTATTCATTCTTCATAATCCCGTTACTGGATTACCCCAATGACCTTCTATTCTTTTTGCTTTCTGCAGACGTCCTCCGGAACCTGGTGTTCCAATTGTTTGGATTGTTCTCTAAATCTTTATTCTTCTTTAATTCAGTTAGCTTGAATTTTTCCTAGCGCTATGACTACCGCAACTCATTCAGCCTGATGCTGTGATGCTACTGCAACTGGTTTTATTCATCTTATGGTTCCCACCATCTCAAAGGAATCTGTGAGATCCCATTATTCTGTCTTCGACACTAAATGACGATTCGGACACTCCGGCATTTCTAGTTTATTCCTGAAAATTCAAATAACAAAATGCAAGATGCATGCGGGTTATTCATGTATTACATGTATGTTTTTTGTTTCATTCAGGTGTAAGCTTTCTAAGAACTCATCCCGAAATGGCTCCGCGCCGAGCAGGGTCAAAGAACTACCATCGAGATCTGTCTAACGCTAAAGAATGCTAAATTGCTAAAGTAATTCAAGTGTCAACCTAGTTGCTGACTTCTGCCTCTGATCGTCTCAGATTGTAAGACTGTGCGACATGCGCGAAGATTTTCCTATCTTATCCCTTCAGGGCTTTTCATCATTCTTCTCTCTCATCATTTTGCATACCAGCTCGTTGCCCCTTGATTAGAGCAACTGCTCCATGTCTCTTCATTCAGGGCTTCTTAGTTTCCGAAGAAGCAACCCTATCTTTCACAACATGTTTTCGGCATTTTTATCTTTATGCCAGTGTTTTCAATAAAATAGCTAATATTACTTCAAACTATCTTAAGTCACACAGACTCATAGATTCTCTCGTGTTTAAGGTTACAATGTGTGCACACAGCGTGCATCATGGTGAGCTAAGAATCACCATAGGCTTGCTTCGAAACCTAACCTCCACTTGTAGTGGTTGCAAATTCAAATCAAAAGGTCTTTCTTTTGGTTGTAATGGGGCCTAGGCCAAGTGTTGACGCGCGGACGCGAACAGCAACGGTTCTCCTCCCGTGATCGAGAGGGTTTTTCGATTCAGTTTCGATTCTGTTTCAAAAAGTTCGTTCGATCGGTTTGGTTTGGAAACCGAAAATGGGATTAGGCGATAAAAGCCGTTTTGGTTGTTTGCCGAAGCTAGTCGGTCTTAAAAATTATTTTGAGTCGCCACCCATTACGGGAACCGGTTTTTACAAAAACCACAAAAATTCATTTGACTC
>CANUEY010114712.1:0-47153 GCA_948099555.1 Croton setiger
AATAATACATCATTTCCATGTCGTGAAGCTCATTTTAAAGGTAAATGTACAATCCAAAACCAGGATTAGTTCAAGAGAATTAAAACAGGGTCGCTTGACTTGCTAGGCATTTTCCAGCCAGTCCCTGCAATTGTAGGTCACGCCAAGCTTTTAGGATAATTATTGGTCACCACATAAATAAAGAAAGGTATTAGTGTTCACAATTTCTACTCATTATGGGAAATAGAAATTGAATTCCATGTGTCAAAAAAAAATTTTGGTATAAGTTGTGGTTACAATTTTTTATACTTTTATAAGTGGTGATATCTTACTGTAGGATAGGGATATCTTTTGATACAATTCAAAAAATTATATCGCTGATGAAAATATTGGCCTCCAATATTGAGAAGAATTTCCAAACAATATTTAAAAGTTGAGACATGATTGTTCACAGGACTATAAACAAGTCAAGTATTTTGAAGCTCAAACTCGTGACTTTTTTCACCACATAAACAAAGTAAGTTACGAGCAATCAGTGGTCACAATTTCTATTCATTGTGAGAAATAGAAATTGAATTCCATGTGTAAAAAAAAAAAAAAAATTTAGTCCATTTGTGCACCAAATAAGGAATATCTTAATTTCGACATATATTTTTTAAATATTTTTATAAGTTGTGGTATCTTTACTGTAGTATAGAGATATCTTTGTCATAATCCTAAAAATTATATCGCGGATGAAAATTAGCCGATTGGCCTCCAATATTGAGAAAAATTTCCAAACAATATTTAAAAGTTGAGACATGATTGTTCACAGGACTATAAACGAGCTAAGTATTGTGAAACTCAAACTCGTGACTTTTTTCACCACATAAATAAAGGAAGGTACGATTAAATAGTGGTCACAATTTCTAAGGTACGATCAAATAGTGGTCACAATTTCTATTCATTATGGGAAATAGAAATTGAATTCCATGTGTCAAAAAAAAATTTTTTTTTTTAGTCCATTTGTGCACCAAATAAGGAATATCTTAATTTCAACATATATTTTTTTAATATTTTTATAAGTTGCGGTATCTTTACTGTAGTATAGAGATATCTTTGTCATAATCCTAAAAATTATATCACGGATGAAAATTAGCCGATTGGCCTCCAATATTGAGAAAAATTTTCAAACAATATTTAAAAGTTGAGACATGATTGTTCAAGGGACTATAAACGAGCTAAGTATTGTGAAGCTAAAACTCGTGAATTTTTTCACCACATAAACAAAGTTACGAGCAATTAGTGGTCACAATTTCTATTCATTGTGAGAAATAGAAACTGAATTCCTTGTATGAAAAAAAAAAATTTTTTTAGTCCATTTGTGCACCAAATAAGGAATATCTAAATTTCTACATATATTTTTTTATACTTTTATAAGTTGTGGTATCTTTACTGTAAGATAAGGATATCTTTTGTTATAATTCAAAAAATTATATCGAGGATGAAAATTAGCCTATTGGCCTCCAATATTGAGTAAAATTTCCAAACAATATTTTAAAAGTTAAGACATGATTGTTTACATGACCATAAACAAGCCAAGTATTGCGAAAGCTCAAACTCGTGACTTTTTTCACCACATAAACAAAGTAAGGTACGAGCAATTAGAGGTCACAATTTCTATTCATGTGAGAAATAAAAATTGAATTCATTGTGAGAAATAGAAATTTAGTCCATTTGTGCACCAAATAAGGAATATCTTAATTTCAACATATTTTTTTTTATACTTTTATAAATTGTGGTATCTTTATAAATAGATAGGAATATCTTTTTGTTACAATCCAAAAAAATTATATCGCGGATGAAAATTAGTCGATTGGCCTCCAATATTAAGAAGAATTTCTAAACTATATTTAAAAGTTGAGACATGATTGTTCACAAGACTACAAAAGAGCCAAGTATTGCGAAATTCAAACCCAGCTTGTTTACTTTTCGATCTGCTCATTTAATTTTGAACGAGTTTTTTTCGAGTCGAGTCTCTAGCAGCTTGCAAGCCGCTCGTTTTCTATAAAACTGTAAAGAAGAAAAATAAATAAATTATAAATAGATAGTTAAAGATAAATTATTTTTTTAATATTATTTAATCTTTATACTATAATAAATATGAAATTTCAAACTAAAAACATTAATTTATTACATATTTTAAGCAAAAATAAAATTAAACGAGTAGTTAACGAGTTGAAATTTCAGCTCATTAATAACTTATTTAATCCTCGATCCAATTCACTTAATTTTTGAATAAATTTAAATTTAGCCGAACCGTGAATAACTCTGGAACAGGTCGGCTCATTACATCCTTTCGCCTCAAACTAAAGAACACTTAAACAACATAAAATTTCAAAGGCATAAATATTTGTTTGTGTGGGCTGAACTTCTTGGACCGGACTGAATCTGAATCTTACTTCTTTTGTGGGCTTACTATAATGGGCCCAAATCTAACTTCATAGTTAACTATGCACTTTTTGTATAATATAATATATATATAATATTAGCAATCAACCTAATAATAAGCATTGATTCTAGCCACTCAACAAGACAAACAGTACAAGTCTTATGGCCAAAACCTTATAAATATAAATATTGGTCCGGCTTCTGATTTGTTTTATTCTTAGCCAGGTTACAGTTATACTATCCGCGTTTAGAACAATTGTCATCTTTATTGTTATTTTTTATCACAATATTCACAAAACCCTATCTTACAACTAATAAATATTAAGCTAATATCATTGATTAATTAGATTAACATGTTAAAGTAATCTCTTTTATGTTATCTGGAGTTTATTTTCCCTAATATAAATTAGGTTAATTAAATAATTTTTCAATAAAAATTAATAAATAATGGGCTTAATTTAATTTTGACGTAGTCTAAGTCCGGCCTAAGATGTTGTCGTTTTATATTCTTCTGTAATTCCAATGGAAGACAAACAAATAAGCTTGTCACCTTCTCTTCTCTTTAGCTAATAAGCTAACCCTAAATATAATAACTCAATCTTCTTCTTCTTCTTCTGTTTCATTTCCTTCGAAAATGGAACACTCAAAAGCACTAAAAATGAAAGAGCTAGAAGAACTCTACTTAGGAATTCCTGATGATTCAGTTAACCTTACATTTCAACACCTTGCTAATGTTAAAAATAAATCAAATTCACCTCACAAAAAAACCCAAGAAACCAAGAATATACCCCTAAACAAATTACCTAGCCTTGATTTTTCTAAAGCTTTACAAGAATCCAAGAACCACCACCTCCAGAACCACCATGACATCCACCGCGACGGGCATAAAGTATCACATGCCAGTCATCATCATCATCATCATGGTGGATATGGAGAGTTTAGTAGAGCATACGATAATGATATGAGCATGATGAGCATGAATTCTATGTATCAAGAAAAAGGAGGAAGAAGTCGCCGGCCGGGGATTCCTCACTCTAATATATGCACTGTTTGCTCTACTTACATCTATATTTTCAGGCATCGTTGCTTGGTATATTCCTTTTTTATTTAATTATATATATTTGTATTTATATAATTTAATGATGATGAATTAAGAAAGGTTCTTAAAATATTTGTACAGGTCTGTGGGAGGGTTTATTGCAGGAATTGTGTGGATATAGGAATGGGAGAAATGATAGAAGGAAGAAAATGCATTCAATGTCTGGGAAGAAAGTTTAGCCAAAGGTAGTAATTTCTTATATTTTTTAGATTTTATGTTATTATTCAACAATTAAATAAAATTATTTTTGAAAAAAAAAATTAAATAAAATTAGTGAATATAAAGACAGATTATCATATTATTTTTTCTAATTTTTATTCTTTGAAATAAAATTTTCAGTAAAGACATATTATGAATGGACTAATTTGGCCTTGGCCGTCCAAATATAAATTCTAATTGAACTTTGCTGCGGTCCAAACATTAAATAACAATTAATTAATTTGTGTACTCATATTATTATTTTTTACGTAAGTTAATTTCTTTTCATCTTTATTAATTATAATGTGATTTATACAAAATGGGAAACTGACATAAATAAAAAAAACAAATTTCAAATAAAATAAATATATTATTACATTTAGTATTTAGTTCTTGAGCAAACTGTCTTTCAGACATATCAGCGGTACAAATTAATTTATTTGCTAAAATAGGTACATACAAAGGGCAGGAATAGTAGGGTGTTGTTCAGGGTATGCAAGCAGAGTAAAGCAAGCAGAGCTAATATGGGCGGAGAAAGGGCCTCGAAGAAGTGGAGGAGAAAGGCAATTTGGTCACAGCTCAGTGTCGAGACTTCCTCCAAAAACACCACATCTCGACGGGAATCATAACCATAACCCTCCTTCTTTTGTCTCCGCTTCTTCTTTTAGCCCTTATTCTCCCAATCATCTCCACCTTCCATTATAAGCAATACCAAAATCAATTTTCCACATTTCCCTAAAGAGTTTATTTGTTCGTTTGTTTCCCATAATAATGTTTTTTTTTTTTTATTTATTTTTTGTTAGAACTCTATATAACATGTTTGTTTATTTTTTTTTTCTTTAATTTTTTTATTCTTAATTCAAATATGCATTATGCTTCTTCCGAGAAATTTACACATGTCCGTTTCGGGAGAGCAAATTTCGGTTATTACAAAATTATCGATTGGAAATTACCGAACCAAATCAATTCGGTAACCAAAAATCGATAACGGTGATTTACCGATTGGTACTCGTTAGTAAACGTTAGTAATCGGTAACGGTATCGATAGACAATTCTGAAATTTTCGGTAAAAAAATTTACCAAATTACCGAAAAAATAATCTAATTTTGACTCCTTAAAAAATAACTGAATTTTGACTTTTTAAAACTATGTCGTTTTGAAATGTAATGTGAAATGAATATATATATTTTTCATAGGTTCGGTAATTGGTAATTACCGATCGGTAATCAATAATGAATCAAAAAAATTTCAGCAACATCATTCTGTATCGGTAATGATGATAGTAAAATATTGATCGGTTAACTGATTACCGACTGTTTGATAACCGTAATCGGTAACGGTTACCAATTGCTCACCCCTAATATATGTCCGCAGTTAAAGACTCATTTTTATTAAGAATTTATATAAAAATAAATTCACTTTTTATTTTAATTTAAAAAACGAATCCAATGAAAAAAAAAAGTATTAACTAAATTTTAATAACATTTTTCAAATTTTTAATAAGAATGAACTATTTACAATTTTGGTACATAGTTTTTATATGCATCTTCAAACCCTTGTTTTGTCTATAATTTTTTAATGATGACTACTTTTGTCCAAATTTATTAAGAATAACTAGTTTTGTTCAAATTTATTAAAAGAGTGGTTATGCCCTATAAATTATTAACCGTCATTATTGTAAAAATAAATTATGAAGCTGTAATAAACTGCTAATAAGTAGGAGACCTTCTCAAATATGAAGAGCTGTATGATTCTGAGAAAAACATTTAAATTACTAGCAAATTAAGCATTACAACAGAACTACATCCTCCATAATAAGACCGGTGAGTTGAGAAAATATGACACCACCCTTTTCAAGAGGAAGTAAAAGAAAATTACACTTCTGATGAATTATGGATGCATCTTTTTTAAACACCACTCAATCACCACCTCTACTCTCACGATTCCAACCAATAGATGCTAGAAACGCTTCGTCTGACAGCCTTCTCATGTTCTCCCCGTTGGATTGCGACTGGGAACAGGAGCCGAGGCTGGCTTGGCGCTCACACATCAAGCTTGAAAGCCCATTTTCCTGAACATAATTCTCAAATGTCGCCAATCCCTGCATGTCCAACTGTACATCCTCACGACTAGGATGACAATTTAGGTCTATTTGTCCGGTGCTGGTTTCACCTGCCTCGGAGTGCTTTTGGTTTTGGTTTCCTTCATTCTCTGACGACTTATCTATAGGTGAATATGAAGATTCATCATTTATTGATCCAACAATATCACATTCATCCTTGTGGTTATCTACCTTCTGGGAAATCTCTGCTTGACGCTTCTTCTTACGCAGCATTAGTGTTTTGAATCGACGCTTTACAGTCATGCACGCCATGCACGTGCAATTGGGTTTGTGCTTGCCCTTACCACTAGGAGGTTGAATACACACTATGCAAGTACAACCAGGCCGGTGCCTGGGATGCCTTGTTGTAGCTCCAACTGATGGCTCACCTGAGTCGCCAATATTGTCCCCTAAAACAGCAGCACTAGCTAGTGCATCTAACCCAGAAGGCTCACATTCAGGTGATGGCTTACGCCTCTCTACGATCCTTTGCTTCTTAAAATCTGGATATATAGAACAACATATTCAAGGTTGCAATATTTTTATCGATGATAAATAATTTTAATGATACAATCCAAAAGAACCGGTCGATTTGCATGCAGAATAGAGTAAGGGCAGCATAATCATTATACCTTTGCTTACTCTTAGAAGATTATCTAAATCCTTTATACTCATTTCTTCTGGTTCAGAACATGAACACCTGAAAGCAAATTGTAGACAAAATAATTTAATATGAACACCTGAAAGCAAATTGTAGAAAAAATACTTTAATAATACCACCTCTCATTCATAACAGATAATCACATGAAATATTTCAAAATATTGAAAAAGAGAAACTAATCGTACCTGTTTGGATCCCAAATATTGTCTGCACAGGTCCACTTTGGAGGAAGAAGAGCGTCCTGTGGCAATTTTCGCCATTTGGAGCAATCATCACATTGAGCCCATTGCTCCTGTCCCCTGGACAAAGGCTCAACCAATTCAGCAGTGATACCATAATTATTTAGCAATTCTTTGAAATAAGCATGTCCATCCAAAGAGTCCTTCCTTTCCCATCAAATATAGAATGGAGAACAAACAACTACATAAATCCTCCTTACCCAGATGGTCGATCAGCAAAAATGGTCCTCTTCCCAAAAACTGGTGGCTCCTATATGACATAAACAATTATCACGTCAAAAAAAAAAAGGTAAATTTTTAAATATTTGTTTCTTTCATATGGGCAAATCTCAAGGACAATTACTAGACTCATTAATTATCATCAATGAAATGTCAAATTGTTTAGTTTTGGCTATAGACAGTGTCAATTCAGTACTTCCCACATGGACACTAATAAGGAGCTTGCAGAACCATTAAAAAACCAACAAATTAAAAAATAAAAACAAAGCAGAACTTAAACCAACCAAGAGACAATATATCTATTCTCTGGTTAGTGTTGCCTCATTCAAAAAAGGAAAATGGAGCTTTCTCTCCAGTCCCACAATATTGCAGAATGGAGATAATTTTGGACATAAGGAAGAAGACAAGCTTCAATCCCTTAGGCTGCGTCTCTGATAGGACCATTTTCTAAGCAAATATCGCATAAGTCACAGTGATTTATTAAGGAAATTCCTGCTCATTTGGGTCAGAGAATCAACCAGCTTAATGTTAGTTGCTTAACTGCATCTGAAAGAAAGTACCACATTGATACCATTCCAGAATTTTAGCTACCTAGTGAAAAGTTGGAACATTCTGAAATTCAATGATGAAAGTGAAACTAAATACAAGTTATCATTCATGTGATTCACCCTTCCAAACCCATTCAACCATCCAGTACATAATTTGACTTCAGATGAAGAAGCAAACAAAAATGTTGAGTTGGAGAAACTTACATCATATTCTTCAAATTCATGATCCTCAATAGTAACAATGCTTGGATTAACACTAGGGGGCGGGCGAAGCAAGTCCTGTGCTTCCTCCCATGTAAGTCTCAATTCCAATGCATCTTCGCTATTCATGAGTAATCGCTTACTCTTAGGTCCAATATTTCTAGTCCTCTTCTTTTCTGATGTTGGTTGCTGCACTGGATCCCCATTTATCCTGCCTTCGTTATTATCACTCTTGTTCCAACCATCCCCGTCAGCTAACCCGATATATCAGACAGAGAATTCAGGTCAGGACTCTAGCATCCTTAAGAAATTTGGAAAAGAACAGAGTAATCACTTACTGTAACAATACCAGAAAAAGAAGCTTCTGCCAAAGCAGCGCCATTAGGAAGTGAAGATGTTTGGATATCCTGTTCAAAGAGCATTAAGATTGAAAAAGTTTACCCATGTGAAAAAGAAAGAGCATCTGAAACTTCAAGAATAAGAGAATGAAATGAGATGTTGCTAACCTGTGCATCTAGAGTGTTGTTCGTTGCCTTGCGATACCCAATTACAAGTTTACCTCCAGGATCTATCCGACTAAAGGTTACTGCAACAGAAAAAGCAAAAGTTAGGAACAGAAACAAATTAGGGTTCAATAATCACATCTATTGAAAGACCATGATGCAAAAATATCAGATCATTTAAAATAACCAGACAATAATATAACTAGGAGAAGCAGTGGCATCAAGAATTGAATTTCTTCCATGTCAAAACAAGACATTATCGTTCCCTATGATTTCAGAACAATCACCACCAACTTGGACCACAAAAGAGTTATACATACAAATATGTTAGGTATCACAAATCACAACAGCATTGTAACTGTGACACCCAAATACTTCATTATTGAATTACTCCTAGAAATACGAGTGAAGTTACATAATTTTGTTTTGTGCATTCACTTTCAATACTTACGCTTCAAAAGTTCTAGAATATCTTCATTCACTTACTTTAGCATCAAGGAACTAGTATCAAAGCTTAAGCAAGAATAAAGAAAGCTTACTTGTATCCCCCGCTTGCAGTTGCATAGACTGTATACAAGGGGTTACACCCTCCAAGACATACATCCTACTGTTATTATTGGGCCAAAATCGGAATTGAAATGTCCATTCTCTCCCCTTCACATCTTGAATCCTTAAAGGAAGGCCTTCAGATTGAGAAATAGGAGGAAAATATGCCTGCAGCGGCTTTACAGTTTACAGGAACACAGAAGAAAAGAGAAGGAAAAAAAGAATACTGGAGGGAGAAGTGAGGAAGGAAGAGAGGCCAAACAGATTAAACTTACTTCAGCGCATGCCTTGGGAAGAACCAAACGACCAATCCGACCAGCATCACTTGCACTAAGAACCTTCTCAAACAAAGGCACAATGTTGGAATTCAAACTAGTAGACAGCATACTTAAGGTCAACACTTGATGGGACTAATAAGAGCAAGAGCATGAATTTCATGAAAGCAGTTGGATCTAACAAATTTAACTTAAAAAGTAAAGGATACTCTCCAGACATTTTCTGCAGCTCTTGATCAGTGATTCTTGGCCAATAACGGGGAAGTAACTGGTTCTTCCCACGCCCCTCGCCAGGTGGTCTTGCAATTCGCAGCTCAGGGGACACAGCCTTACTGGTGTCTGAATTGCCAGCAAGACCCGGCTTTGAGGGCTTTGGCAATATTGGACGAGATCTTTGCCCTTGCTGAAAGTGAGAAGTTTTACTTTGTTCAATTCCTTCAACCACCCCAGAAGGATATGGAAGAAAACTCGTAGCTCCTGATGGAGCTCCCAATGACATACTCAAGGATGGTTGAGCAAGTGATCCATGGATATCTCTCATGTCTACTATTGATCTAGCACTGTCCAATTGGGTAAATTTAGATTGTCCAGGTGATGACTTAGTTGCAGTTGAGAACCCTGAGCTAGGTTCACCAATTTGATGCACAATATCCTCTTTTCTAAACTGCTTCACACTTGCATTTTTGTCAGCTCCTTCAGACTGACATAATATGTTGGGCACATTAGCCTCCATAAGTCTGCACAACTGTGCAATTTTTCCCTCATCAAAAGTATTACCAGCCCCTCTATTTTCTTGAGGAGTTGATTCCAAATCACCAGCACTCTTTATTAACAAGCCAAAACCATTAGGAATCTCTTCACGGATCTACAACATGAGAAAATGAGGGGCACGAAAAATGTCAGAGGCCATTGAAGCTCCGGATGTGTAACAGCCAAATTGTACAATGAGTGCAAATATAGCTATCATTAGATGCTAAAAGTATGATTAAAAATGAACTTCCTCGTATCTACATCTACATGCTAAATGTGCTAAGCTGTTTCCACTTAGCTCTTTACCATGACAAATACAAACAAATAAGGAATAACCTTTAACCCATAAGAATTATAAGACAAGACTGAAATATCATAGCAAAAGAAGCCATGGTAACCAAAGTTATACCTATTGACATTGTTTATTGTATAGCTAATGTGTATGTAAATTAGTGTTTCACTCCATATTCTGTGTGGGACAAGTAGTAGCAGAGAATTAAAAACCAAGCAAGCTTCTGTGTGAAACACTGCTTCTAAAAATTATAAATTCTAGGAGCAGTTCATCTTACTGATTGAAGTCGAACACTCTTTGTACAGCTTGTACAACCAACACCTCTGTAATCCAAAAGTTCAAGCAAGGATTTAGAAGCTATGCATCCACAGTGGAGGCGCTGCCAAGTCAATATTTAATTAGATTGTTAGAAAGGTTCATCAATTTCGCCTCAATATTTAAAAGGCTTGATAAAGAATATAAGCATTTGACAAATAAAGTATTAGCTTACCTTTTTACATATATAACAGTCTCTCCAACCAGATTCCTCCAAGTGGAATGTATCACAGTAAACTCCCTTCTCATATGCAGATCTACAGCATAAGGAACAACATGGGGAAAATATGATCAATAAGAAACAGAACATAGATGGATGAAAAGCATCTCATGATACATTTATGGAACTGTCACAAGCATAAACGAAAAGCAAACAAAACAAACATTAACCTTGAGATGCACACAACTCCATGAACAAATGACAATACGCTAAAGCATAATATAAATTAATAAAAAGAAACCCAGCAAGTGACGAGAAACCCTAGTATCCAGAGGTATACCCTCTGGGCTTAGTTTGTTCAAGAGGTTCATTCTCATGCATAATAGTATCAACAAAAAACCACTTGAAAACAAATGCATTATGCAAAATAACAGAAACGAAGCAATTGGTGAAGAGCCAACAACAAAAATCAAATCAAACAAACCACTTATGTTACCCCAAATAATCCTCTGGCACAGACCAAACTTGTCAATATGATTAACTGAGAAAAGAATTTTGTTTGCATAAAAAGATAATTGATTTAAATTAAACAAATTACAGGAGCATTCACTAATTCGGAGGGGTTCATAATTATTAATGTGCCAACATACGTTATGGTGCATTCTAATGTGATCTCTTTAATAATTTGCAACAACCTCCAAGAGGCAATCCAAAGGTAAAATAATTATTATAGCAACAGCTTTAAGCTGCCTCTGGTTTGCTTAAAAAAAAGGATCAACTGCTGTAATTATTTCTTAAGTATGTGTGTCTTAGCGTTAATCATATTTAAACCATTGTCTGCTTATAATTATAAGAACAATATAATGCAATTATGTATTATAATTCATAAAAGAAATTGCAGTGAACCCCCAATCAAAAAAGTTATATGAAAATAAAAATCCAAAAAGAAATCAAATCCAATTATATCCCTTAACTGCCCTCATAGCATTGATTAAACTAAAATCAGCCACTAAAACAGGAATTGAACTAATAATAGCTAAAAAAAGGATAATATAAATACCCGCATGTATAGCAGAGCTGCGCGTATCCGCCAGATCGCAAAGGCCAGCCTCGCTTCCATTCATGGGTCGTAGTATTTCCACAAGATACATTCATGCAAATCTTGATTCCCATATATATCCCCCAAGAAAAAAAAAAACAAAAAAATCAAATCTGTTTTTTTTAAGAACAAAACCCCAAATCAAATCCCTAAAAATCCATTACGACCAAAACCCATAATAGATAGATCCATCAAAAGTACAATCTCAAAAAAAAAAAATCACAAATTTAAATCTTTCTCTTTCATTCATGCACACGACAGAACACAATACTCGAAATTTGAAATTAAGAATCGAGGAATCAATGTTGCATGAAAAACCCAATAAACCCAAAACCTCAATTATAGAATTAGGGAAAGAAATCATCAATCGAATTGAAAATTTGCAGTACCTTCATGATAGTAATGAAAGTGGTAGGAAATAACAGTGTAGTCGAAGTGAAAAAAGGGATAGAAGATGAGTCAAAGAGGAGAAGATTAAAACAGGAACAGAGAGCAGAAGAAGCGTAACTGCGGTGGTGGCTTCATGAAAGAAGAGAAGAGAAGATCAAACAAAAACAAGGCGTGTTTCTCTCTCTATAAATATATATATATATAATGGGTTTGTGTGTGTGAGGGGTTAGAGAGAGAAAGGAACAAACATAGAGAGAGAAAACTTAAAGAGAAGATAGAGAATGCATGCAAAGAAACAAATGCATAAAATGCATGCACGACACTTGAAGACACACCGCTTAACAAGTCGTCTCTTTTCTTTTATTCTTTTTTATTTATTTATTTCTTTATTTTACTAAATTTACAAATTAGGATTTTATTTTTTAAAATTTTAAAGGGGTAATTACTTTTGGGTCCCTGAGTTATAGCGAAACTAACTCGTAGGTCCCTCTATTTTGGAAATTATATCATCGGGTCCCTAACTTTTGAAATATTATACTCTCAGGTCTTTCCGTCCAATTCTGCCGTTAGTCAACGAAAAAGTCAATTTTTTTTTAAAATGACCAAATTACCCTTTGGTTTATTTGAATCGAACCTGTGGGTCCCACTCACTATAAAAATAATAGAATTCAAACCCCTGACCTCTTGTATATATATATAAATGTTAACCAACTACACCAAATCATACTAGTGTTTTACTTTGACATGATAATATATTATTGTAAAAGCACAACCATTCACATTTTATCACTATAGCAATTATTTATTACTTCAATTAAAATTTTATTAAATAATTACATATTTATATTTTAATCATTCTACACAAGTCTGAAAATTAGAAGGAAAAATTTAATTTTTTCGAAAAATTAAAAAGAGTTTACAAAAAATTTAGTATTTATTTTGAGAAATTAACAAAAATTAGAAATATGAGTTTTCTAATTTTTGTTAATTTATCCAAATAAAAGTATGATTTTTCTAATTTTTGTTAATTTCTCAAAATAAATACTAAATTTTTTGTAAACTCTTTTTAATTTTTCGAAAAAATTAAAATTTTCCTTCTAATTTTCAGACTTGTGTAGAATGATTAAAATATAAATATGTAATTATTTAATAAAATTTTAATTGAAATAATAAATAATTGCTATAGTGATAAAATGTGAATAGTTATACTTTTACAATAAAATATTATCATGTCAAAATAAAACACAAAATTGATTTAGTGTAGTTGGTTAACATATACGTGTATATGCAAAAGGTCAAGGGTTCAAATCCTACCAATGTCATCTTTTTATTTTTATAGTAAGTGGGACCCACAGGTTCGATTCAAATAAACCAAAGGGTAATTTGGTCATTTTGAAAAAATAAACGTTGACTTTTTCGTTGGCTAACGGCAGAATTGGACGGAAGGACGTGAGAGTATGATATTTCAAAAGTTAGGGATCCGATGATATAATTTCCAAAATAGAGGGACCTACGAGTTAGTTTAACTATAACTCAGGACACAAAAATAATTACCCCTTTAATTTTTTGAATAAACAGTTTAGAATGCATTGGCATGTTTTGATTAATTTTTTTTAAAGGAGAATATTATGTTTCCTCTAAAAAAAAGATATTATGATTGTTATTTATTACTAGTAATTTTTTTTTTAATATTACTTATTACCGGTAATTAAAAAGAAATAATCACAGTATATTCAAAAAATCAATAAGAAATTTATAAAAAATTATTTTTGATCGTTAAAGTACTAGCTAATTTGTTATTGAATTATTGTAGTATGCATATTAAACTTCTAGGTACTCGCAATTTGTTATTATTAAATTTTCAAATTTTTCTATCTAATTTTCGTCCAATTTTTTGTTAATTTATATAAAAATGTCATTTATACCATTTTAAAAATTATTTGTAAGTTCTTAAAATATTGACTAACCTATTATTGGATTTTTGTGATTTCCATATCAAACTTTAAGTCCTTAATATTTATTATTATTAAAATTTCAGGTACTTTTCATTCGGGTTCTATCTAAATTTCTTTTAATTTATATAAAAATAATAATTACACTCTTTACATTTAAAGATTCAATAACAGTTTAACCTAATTTTAAGGATAAAAAAGTTTTCTGTTTAATTAATTTAATAAAATTTATTTATTTTAAATCAATTACATTTAATAAAATTTTCTTTTAATAAAGTATTTTTTAGATATATTATATGTTTAATAAAAATATTTTTGTAAAAAACAAATAACTATACAATAATTCAAATAAAAAAAAATACAAAACACATAACATCACCCGTTTATCAACTACTCTGGTGCTACTATCGCCTTATTATAGTGGTTAGTAGCGGACGTGATATTATTGTAGAGAAAATGGTGATTGAAAATTGTAAATGTTTCTCTAATTAGAAAAGAGTGGAAAATAAAAATTAAGTATTATTAAAAAATAATATTAAAATATAACCAATATAAAATAAAATCGAAAATTTATTTTGATTCCTTAAAAGTTTATTAAACTATTATTGGATTCTTAAAGATAAATATTATAATTATTATTTTTGTATAAATTAAAAAAAAATTGAATGAAAATCGAATAAGAATATGAAAATTTAATAATAATAAACCATAAGAATATCAGAACCTAATATGTAATTAGCGAGAATTTAAAAGTGGATTAGTTAATACTTTAAAGAGCAAAAATAATTTTATAAAAAAATTTAATTTCATTTCCATATAATTTGATAGAAAATTAAATGAAAGCTGGATGAAAGTAATTAATAGTCTAATAATAATAGATGTTGAGAATATAATAATTTAATATACAAATTATAAAGATTAATTTAATAATTTAAGAAACCAACAATAATTTTCTCTGTTATTTATCTGTGAAGTGTTGCGATTTGCAAACAAAAAGCGACTATTTAATAGGGAGAGTAAATGCACGCGAGCCGAAAAAGAGCGTGAAGAATGTCCAGTTCTTGACATTCCTCAAGTTAGTTAGCGTTAGTGTCGTGGCTAAAACCGTAAATATTCTAACCAATCGAAAGGGGTCCCCCAACTCCCTCTTCCGTGCCCGCTCTCCGACCCCGAGACGCCACTGTCTCTCTCTCTCTCTCTCCCCCCCCCCCCACCCACACCTCAGACACACACACACAGAGCTCATCATCATATAATATATGTTCTTAAAATTCTTCTCCACTCTCGATTCTTCTTACAGAACCCTAACTCACTGACCAATGCCGCCGCTGCACCCTCCCGCCGATCGCCCTGTCGACCCTCGGATTTGGCGGGCCTGCGCGGGGTCATCGGTCCAGATTCCCGTCGTCAATTCTAGGGTTTACTACTTTCCTCAAGGTCATCTCGAGCAATCTTCCTCTTTTGCTTTTCCTGCTCCCTCCGCACTTACTCGTTTTACTCCCTTAATCCACTGTCAAATCTCTGCCGTTCAGTTCCTTGCTGATCCTGTCACTGATGAGGTCTATACGAAACTTCTTCTTTTGCCTATTGATCCTTCATTTGATCGTTCTCTCTCTTTGGTAGAACCTTCTACACGCCTGGACCTAGAGGCTGGAGAGGATACTGAGGATAAGAATAAGATTGTTGCCTTTGCTAAGATTTTAACGCCGTCTGATGCCAATAACGGCGGTGGTTTCTCCGTTCCTAGGTTTTGTGCGGATTCAATTTTCCCGCCTCTGAACTTCCAAGCGGAGCCGCCGGTCCAAAACTTAACCGTCACTGACATTCATGGCTTCAGTTGGGAGTTTAGGCACATTTATCGAGGGACGCCACGTAGGCACCTGCTGACCACTGGGTGGAGCAAGTTCGTCAACAACAAGAAGTTGGTGGCCGGTGATTCTGTGGTTTTTATGAGGAATTTGGCGGGAGAGATGTTTATTGGAGTGCGCAGGGCTGTGAGGTCCAACAAAAGTGGAGATTGTGCTAGGTGGTTGGAGCGGATTAGTTCTGGAACGGGAAACGTGAAACCGAAGGTGAAGGAGGAGGGATTCTCTAGAAGCGGGAGGGGTAGAGTGTCATCTGAATCTGTGATGGAGGCTGTGGAGAGAGCGGCGCAGGGCTTGCCATTTGAGGTGATGTATTATCCGAGGGCAGGCGGTTATTCGGATTTTGTGGTGACGGCTGAAGTGGTGGAGGGAGCTCTCAGTGTTTTCTGGACAGCGGGGATGCGAGTGAAAATGGCCATGGAGACGGAGGACTCGTCCAGGATGACTTGGTTTCAAGGAACTATTGCATCTGCGGCTGGATCTGATTGTGGGCCATGGCGAGGCTCTCCTTGGCGCATGCTTCAGGTACATTTTGTTTTTGTTACATCTGCTGATTGGTTATCTGCTTGGAAATACAGTGTGGATTTGGATTTTTGTTGCTTTGTACCTGGAAAGCGTGTTCACTATTATTTTGATCTTGGTTGGCTCAAGTAATTTAGAATGGCAGTTAAGTCATAAATGACCGTCCAACTTAGCTGATTGTTCTTGTTTTGCTACTCGGTACTTGATTTATGGAATGTTACAAATGCTGGTGTCTGTCTGTAGGCATGAGAAGTTCTATGGTTTCTTGTATGAAGTCAATTTCCGTATCAATGGGATCTTACTACTTCCTATTTGTTTTTCCATGTTAAGCTTAGTGCAGCATAGAAACATTTTGTGGCAGCTCAATGATTGTTTATATTAATGAAAATGAACTGCAGGATGATTTTATTTGATGGAAATTTCCTAGTTAATTGATTCATGAGCTTAAATAACTTGGACTTTTTCTGAAATAATTTTTACTCGTTTATATTTAAATAGAAAGAAAAATTTGAAAAAGGCACATTACTAATTTGACCATGTGTGATTGATGAAGAAAGCAGGATAAATTTAATGCTGGAGAAGCTAAATTTTAAGATTGTTTTCAGTTACAAAAAATGATTTATTTCAGATGAGTTACTAAACTTCATTTTTTCATTTTAATGAAACTTTGAATTTTCCGAAGATTGCTCACTGGAATAGTTTGCATGAACTTCTAGATTGCTTACTGGAACAGTTTGTATGAAGTATGAAATGCTAACTTTCCCATTTAAACTGATGCAGCAAACACACATGCTTACAAGGGAGCATTTTTTCATTGTGTGGGCTCACATGTTTACTTGATCGAATACATGTTGAGGTGCCTATTTATTCAGCACCTTTGGCATTTTTGCTGGAAAATCTCAAATGTGATCAAATTGAATATCAGTAAAACATTAGTGATTTATTTGCTTTAAATTTGTATTTTTAATCCAATTAGAAATGGCTCAATTAGTTTTTTGACCTCCAGTATTGATGCTTTGGGACATTTTGACATCTCTAACCAGAATTCGATTTGTGCCGGCATAGACTCCTGGTTCTTGATTGATTCACTTCATTATGATTTAACAAATATTTTCCAGGTTCTAGAGACCTAGGTTTGGAAGTCAAATTTTTTACATAATATTGAGGTTCAGTCAATATTGCTCTTTTTTTTTTTGGCCAGTAGTCAATATTGCTCTTAGAACAGAGAATTATCAAATTTATAAGCTATTGGGCGTGCACTTAACCTTTTGAGTTTTCATCTTTTTTTTCCTCTTTCCTCTTTATGTTTGAGTGTCTCTGCTATTGGAGTATACTATATGTTTCAGGATTGCTTTGTTAGTGAATTTCTCTGTCACATGCTTTTCTTGCAATTTACTTTACAGAGCTGTTCTGACTTTATAAGTTTTGCTTTTTTCCTTTTTGAAGTGTATTACAGTAGTAGGAATGGTGTTTTTTGACTCTAATTAAGTGATAGTATTAGTAGGTGAATCAAGATTCAGAATCTTTTTCTGTGTTCACAATAAGTGTGATTCATATTGTTAGGAGCAGTTTAGTTGTTCTGCTTCATTTGTTGTTGGCGTATCTTAAAGACTTAAGCGTATGAGAATAATGAAATTGTTTGATTTTGAAAAATTTTTCCAACATTGTTTTATCTTTGCTTTCTCTCAATTGAGCAGGTTAATTGGGATGAACCTGAAGTTCTGCAGAATGCAAAGCGAGTGAACCCTTGGCAAGTTGAAATTATTGCACCGACTCCGCTGATTCATGCTGCCTCCCCACCCGCTAAAAAATTTAGATATCCTGATAATTCTGGGTTGCTGACTGATGGAGAGGGAGAACTCTTCTTCCCTATGTCAGGACTTACTAATTCAACAATGGAGAACATGAACCCTTCACTGTTGAATTATCAATCTTTTCCTGCTGGCATGCAGGGAGCCAGGCAAGATCCTTTTTCCATGTTTGGTTTATCCAACTTCATTAGTGAGAATGCTTCTCATGTGTGCACTGATAATGTCTTTGGTGGCAAAATGGTGCCGAAATTGGAAACCGTCTGCACTGAGCTGAACATTGGCAGTTCACAGTCTGACAACTTATCACCCGATAGCCAGAGTAGTATGTTCTCTTTTGGCACAGAACATGTTGGGAACCAGTTGTCTAATTCCCCCAAAGTTGGTATTAGTTCATTCCAGTTATTTGGTAAGATCATTCACATGAACCAGCCTGTTGAAAGTGGTTTTGATGCTGTGAGCTACATCGATGATTATGGCAATAAGGGGTACAGTGAAGACACTTCTCTGGACCTCGGATTAACTTCCTCTTATACAGAACTGCTCAACAGGATAGATGTGCAATGCCAAAGAGGGGCTGTTGAAGCTTGCTCTTTATGAACTGGTAGTTGAGCAATGTCATGCAGATAAGTAACTGGCAGGTATGTTTGTCCCCAACTGTATTCAATCTATTGCCATGTTATTTTTCACTTGCATGAAATAAGTTTATGCATCAATTTGATTTTGAGCTTTAAAAGATTCAGTCATATAGGATGTGCATTCTAACTTACTGAATTAATTGAAATCCTACCCAAACATTGGCCATTTAGCTTGCATGTTCTTACATTGTTCTCATGTTTTTTAATCATTTCACTTGCTTTCCAAGTTTCTTAATTTATTTGTGGAGCTTGTATACTTGCGACACAGTAGTTTCACCACATCACATAGCTTCTTTTCCTTGCCAACAGCTTTAATAGTTTTAAATCGATCTGAGGTAGAATAAATATGATGTCTCTTCTAGAGTCCTTTGAAACCCATTAGGTTTCACTGTCAGACTGACAGCTATATTCTATGAAATTAGTTCCCTAATTTGTGGAAGTCATTATTTATATGCTCCTACCTTGTAAATAGGTACTAGTTTGTCATTTGTGGCAGTTTTCTATCTTACAGAACCGTAGCCTGTTTTTTGCTCCGAGGAATGAGCAGATTAGTGCTCAGTTGATCAGGCATCTCAGAGTTAAATGTTTTGTTTAAATTTAAATGACGCATCCTGAATTTGAGCAGACGGCATAACTTTGGTCATCATCAAAATTCATCAGCAGATTGACAAATTTGTTAGGTTTTGCTCGCAGATTTGAAGCTCCAAGGAAAACAAAATGTTTCTAGACATTTGTTCCTCGCAAGTTTTTAGTATTATCTTAAATAATCATTGTTGAAGTTACTTTTGATGAGCATAGTTTACTATTAATAAACGAAGTGGTATTGCTTTCTTATCTCTTGAACCAGGAAATGATTTAGTGACCACTTTCCACCACTACCTAGTTACTGACAATGTTCATGTATATTAATTTTTGCAGGTAGAGTACAGAGTTAGGCGCAGAAGCTGTGTTATTAGAGATCCTGGCAATGGCAAATGGTGTGGTTGGTTTTAGTTAATGGTGTTGTTGATGAGATCAAGTGCTAAACATTTATGTGACGTATATACTTGTTTTGAACTTTAGAAGATGAGATCGATTGATGAAACATTTTCTTTTGAATTGCTTCATGTAATATAGTCCTGAATGGTTGGTTCGTTTTTTCTTTTAATGGGGTAAACCTGATCATATTAAAGATATAAAACCGTGTCATTGTGGGAAAATTTAATTATGCACTAGTGAGCACATATGCATTCCTCTTTCTCTTGCTGTGGCTAATAACCTCTTTGGTTGTTTGTTGGATGGTCCAGTTAGTGTGTCTGCTTCTGGCGTATTTCGGTCTACAAAGGCGTACTGGAAATTTCTACCTCGTTATATATCATTTCTTTTTCATCTCCATTAACCATAATAATTAATAATTAATGAGAAAATATGGATATCGGAATAATCCGAGCATTTAAAGAAAAAGGTTTACTAAATTTTTTTTAATATAACTTAAACTAAATTAAGTGTTTAATGGGGGTAAAAAAAATTAAAATGTTAGTAATAAACTGTCTAGTAAAAAGAAAACTCTCCAGTCAGAATCAATTATAAAAAATATTGCCAAATTTTAACCGTGGACACTGAAAAAAAACATATGCACACCTAGAGGTGGCCATGGACTGATTCAGTCTAAAAAATCCAATGGTTTTGCCCTGCCGGTTAATTAGAACTGGCCCATCCTCGGATCCTAACCGCTAAGTTACTTATTTCGCATATCCAGCGCTGAATTCTCATGTACAACGCTATTTGTTTCCCCTGTGACATACAGTTTAGATATAGTAGCATGATGCACATTGGAAATTTGTTCCACTGTTATGTATAACTCCGGCCAGTTGAAGGCATTTGCGTATATGAAAGAAATATTCTTTATCGTCTTGGATAATGATCGTACCACCGTATTCTGTCCACACTAAAATAAAATGCAGTTGCACCACGTTCTTATCCATCCGATAAACTTTGCAAACCCGATCAAAGACAACTGAACATCTTAATTTGTTGTTCTTTCTTTCCTGCATCTATCCCATAAAATGCAGATTATTGTGTCCGTAAAACTATTGTTCAGATCAACAATGCCATCCACAATTTGTAATGCACTGCTCTAAAATAAATTTAACAAAAATTGAGTGGTGTACTCCATTTTTTAAAAATTTAAAGCTAGACAAAAGAGTAATTTTTTTTATCAAGGGAAGAGTATTTTTTTACTATTGAGGGAATAGTTTGTTTTATAGGCTGATAATTGATATCTATGTTAATTTTGCGTATTCCCATACATTTGCATAACTATTATGCGAAACTGTTTAATTTTGCAGTTACAAAACACGTGTTAACGAAATATTTGTTTTTCATTAATGAATTCGCATACCAATTATGCGAATTTAATGTGCTTTGACAGAACACATCTTAATGTACCTTTGCATACCTATTTTGCGTGGGTGGACTTGAATTCTTATGCTAATTGTTAATTTCCATTTCTGGTTCGCATAATTGATCAGTATGTCCATAATTCAACATCAACCCATTTTTATTTCGACAGTTCAAATTTGATTGGACATTTGGTCGAAGCACCCCTCTCGTCAATACCTTGCTTCCTTATCATTGCCATTGCCTATTATTAGTTAGTAGTAATAAGGCCAGTTGGCTGTGGGAAGCAGTGAAATCTGAAAGGGAAGCCAATAACAATAACATCGTCATCGGATGGCTGCTTTTCTCTCAAACCGTTGTATATTGGCTCCTCCTCTTCATCTCTCCGCAGAAACTCCCAAAACCCTAGATTCCAAAACTAAATCTCTTCGTCTTTCCAATTCTATCATTAAACCCTTTCATTCCTTACCTTTAAGAAATAGAAACTTCGTGAAAAGGCCTTCTTTCGGGACATATTTTTCCGTCCAGAACTCCGCATCTACGGTATGTTATTTTTTTCTTCCTCTGCAAACGAAATGATACAATAGGTCTTCTACTTCTGCTTTCTGGCCCACGTTTGACTCTATTATTTAGTATTTTACCATTTCAAAAATTCTTCACAAAATATTTGCTGGCAATTACGGAGTTTTTCTTTCTTTTCTGAGCATACATATGCCAGCTGACTTGATCTATCCCTCTACTCATAAGTCCCACTTTGTCTGTCTTTAACATGCTTGTATAATTTTTGTTGTTGTTGTTGTTGTTGTTGTTTATTTAATGTATGCGTTGGATTCCTATGAATTTGGAAGGTTCTTCTATAATAGACTAGGATTTCATGTCCCTATTTGGCCATATTTACTTTACTTTTGTTATTTTAGTCATTGTTGGTTTGGGCGATGAGCATTGGTTTGGTAGGCTTAATTGGATAGCAAAATGATTGCTTATATGCTGTGTTGGTGTATTTGCAAACACAATGAACCTAAGATATGAAAGCTATCATGTAATATTAAGCTTAGATACCGGCTAAGTTTTACAGAATGCCAACAAAGAAATTGCACGTTACATCTAAATGGAGTTTACCTTGCCTGAGTAAAGGTTCATTTTTTTTAATAATGAGGTATCCACTGTCCAGGCCTTCAGGCGGACAGCGGTTATTTTGGTCTCCTCCAGTCCCTTAGGGCCCTAACAAATGTCCACTGAAGGATTTTGGCAGATCTCCAACTCATACATGGGGTTGATAATCCATGTGCGTGATGGCTTCCTCGTGTTCAAGCAGATGTAATCAACTGCTTGGATACCCCCTAGGTTTTGAACCCAGGGCACACATGAGTTTTCCAATGTGCTTTACTTCAAGGCCAACCCTTTGGTGCTTTTTTACGAGTAAACTTGCAACATCAGATCACTATTTTCACCTTCCACAATCTTTCTTTTTATTCCTTGCTGAAGTGACAGTCTCATTTCAGAATGATTAATTTAATTCTTTCTTCTTTCCCCTAATCATTTTTTACAATCTAGACAAAAGACGGAGAGGAGAATCATGTGAAAGCATCAGAAAAAGAAGCGGATGGCAAAACTATGGTCAATTTGGAGAATCTTATAAACACTTATAAAGTAGCTATTCTTACTGGAGATGAAAAGATTGTAGCAGATATTGAGGCAAGGATAAAGGATATAGAAAGACAGAATAATGAATTGGTCCAGAAAGTTTCAGTTTTCTCAGCAGAAATAGCTTCAGGCAAGGACAAATATATTCGATTGCAAGCTGATTTTGATAATTATAGAAAAAGGTCAGAGAAGGAAAGGCTTACCATTAGGACTGATGCCCTGGGAGAAGTGATTGAAAGTCTTTTGCCCATGGTGGACAACTTTGAAAGAGCCAAACAGCAAATAAAACCTGAAACAGATAAGGAAAAGAAGATTGATACAAGTTACCAAGGTATTTACAAGCAGTTTGTGGAGATCATGAGGAGTTTGCAGGTGGCGGTTGTAGCAACAGTTGGAAAGCCTTTTGATCCTTCGGTACGTAAAACTGGAAGAGTTTTTTTTTCATGATATGAATTTTTCATGTAAGCTCTTCTTTGTACCTCAAACCAAAGAATGCAATACAGTGATTCTCAGTAAGAATATGCCTAACTAATACAATGAAGTAAAAAATGAGGTCATTCATTCATCATGCAAGATTCGATAATAAGCTTCATGTGTTGAATCAATTTTTTCCTGATTTTGCTCTAAATATTCGATTTTGACTCAAAATTTTTGCTTTCAGCTACACGAAGCTATTGCCCGTGAAGAGTCACAAGAGTACAAGGAAGGCATCATAATTCAAGAATTCCGACGTGGATTTCTTCTTGGAGATCGGCTTATAAGACCAGCAATGGTCAAAGTTTCTTCTGGGCCTGGTAAGAAGAAAGCAGCTGTTGACGCAGAGCAACCAGCAACAGCAGCTGGAGTGGATGACCGATAGGATTGATGCAAGTCTGAGTTTGTGAAATGAGGATTATTATCAGCTTGTAGAAGCATTTTGCCGTATTATTTTGTTCCTTTCACATTTGTGGGAAAAAAATAGGTTACCCCATGGTGTCCTGTTTAGGGGACCCAGCAAACTGTTTGCAAACAGAGGTGTTCTTTTGTTCTTGGGGAAAAAAAGTGGATTGATACACAAAGATTAAATGAACATAAAATGTTAAGAAATTGTTTCATCATCATATGGAAGGAAGTGCGACAAACTCATAGTGAATTTCAATAATGCATTTTGTGCATTAAGAACAAAAATTTGTTATACACGCTACAAATTGGCTATATCCAGAGATTAGCCTTCCAATTTCAAAATTTTGAAGTGGACTATATTGAATTTCCAAGGTCAACGAAAATTGCAATGTCTCGTTTAGTGTTTCAGCATGTCGAAAATCAAAATCCTTGTGAATTACAGGCGTTTGAGCTTGGATTTGTACGGGTTAGTGGGAGTGGAAGCACACACCAAATACTTTGCACATTCAATTGTTGGGCCAGTTGTGAGGTTTAGCTAGCTACCCGGCTGAGTTGGTACCATAAAAAGCAAGGGATTGTTGAAGCTTGACTGTCATTTGGTTATAGTTATACTCCAACATTATCTGACGTAGATAATTTCATTTAAAAATGTGACATTATTTTATTTATTATTATCTTTAATCAGATATATAACTTTTTAAAAGTTATTTTATCAAATAATATTATAAATTGTAATGAAGTGCTTCCATGCCATGGATAGAATCCATTGTTTAAAGTTGAAAATGGACTTGTTCTACTAATACTTACACATCACATTCAAGTATGCTTCTATAAAAATATGAATCCATGTTTCTAGCCTTTGGGAAGGTTTTGCAACTATCTGTAACGTTCACTATTATTATTATTATGTGTCTAATGATATTTTGTTTCTACTCGTCAAGGCGTTTTCTATAATAGTTTGATATTTCTCATTTTTTATGCTGTTTAGTTAAATGGTTCTGATAGCTTAAATTGTAAATTATAATTATTTTTTTTATAAGTTGAGATTTATAGTTAAAAAAGATTATAAATTGTTTGTGATCTAATTTTTTAATCTCATTTTGCTAGTTTCTATCATCTAATTTACATTAAACTTCAACTGCTTCACTTATTATTATTTTAACTGGATTATAGTCTACCAAACAATTTATACACAATAAGTTGGTAAGAAACACCCCCTTAAACTGGTCTAGTTAGTTACTCTATCAAACCCAGATTTTAGATTTGAGGGTGTTTTCCCCCTAAAGAAAGGACTTTGTTAAGCACATAAACGCAAAAGGATTGCTGAAATATCGGCTATACAAATAGCCAGATATTCATATGATTCTAGGGAAAATCCATGCAACTTGGAATTGGTTAAATTGGCTCCACTAAATCTTCTCATTTGAATTTCAAAATCTTATATATACAAATATATGATACATTATTATCTACACATTTGAATCTTCATTGTTGATATGCAACAGTGACTTGAGGATTTGCTAATTCACTCTGACATTCCCACCAAAGGAATGTGCAAGAACTCATTAAGTTTGATCTCCAGCTGCTCCAGATGCCTTTGTTCTGCATTGCCAACATCAACTCCATTATCAGATTTCAACAACTATTTACATATGATAAATGCATATAGTATACACATGCATTGTCCAATAGGAGTTGTGTTAAACGAGAAAATAATCAAAGACTAAACCTATGCACGGATGAAGATAATCTCTTTTTACCGGCAATTATAGACATCAAAAAGCAACCTCAAATTCTTTGTGGTCAAAATATTCCCAAAATTATCTGGCTAAGTTATTCTACTGTAGTGTGTTTTAGTAATGAATACTTGTCACAATCAGTTAAAAAAAAAAAAACTTGTCACAGTAGAAGAAAGGTAGACCTATAACAATGGAAAACATCAACATAATCTTGACATAAATGAAGATCTAGTTATGAATAGAGCAAACTGGAAACAAAAATTCATGTAGCCAACATCAGTAAAGATGTTAATACATCTTTAATCCATTTAATTAAAAATTTATGAGATGCTCTTCAACTAAATCAAGTTTATCCCATTTGCAAAAGAATTCCATACTTCAAATTCTTTAATACCAAAAGGAGAGGTATAAGTCACTAGATCAAATTCACCAACCAATTTGGAAACAGTTGAAGTAACATCCTTCAGACAAAAAGAAAACCAAGAAAATGCCAAAGAAAACGCAAAGTTCAGTAGAGTTGCAAACAATAAAAATCTAACCGATAACTTTTGAAATTGACAATTCAGTTTCAAAATGACATTTTTAGGCTAAAATTTGTATAAATCATGCTCCACCTGCTGCTAGACTGAATCAATAAATTCAGACATAATGACAGAAGTAAAAGGATATACCTAGAGGTAGAATTTGTTGCATTAATGGAGTTGTAATATCTAGAAAAGCGACGGGTCTTGGGTTTCGGCTTAACGGGCTTTTTACGCAAACCGAATATCTCTTGCACTAGAGGTACATGAACCAGTACCAGCTTCCATGCCAAAAACCATCCTGCAATCCAAACGAAATCCTCAAATCACCACAAAATTAAAAATTTGAAATCAGATTAATCAAATTAACGACAGAAAAATAGATATACCCAGAGATATAAACGACACCACAAAGAAAATAGCAAGAATCGGGCGCAGAATCAACAATTCGAAATAATCCCACTGCGGAACCCCATCGTAAGACTCCATAGCCAAACCTTGCTTCTTCTTTCTGACTTATCAGTTTTCAGTTTTCACCGATGTGTTTTGACTCTTTGATTTGCTTACGGTCTCTTAGGCCGGGCCGTAATGGGCTCTGATCCAAGATTTCAGTGGGGCCCGAGTTGGGCTGTACGCGAGCTGGCGTGGCCCAATAGTCAATCACCAGGTCAGTCGAAAGCAAGGAAGAAGATGGGCGCGTGGTGGCGTCGTTTTCAATCTCCCTTCCCATCTCCTGCTCCTACTGAATCTAACTGCCATTCCGCCCATGTTGGAAACTGCCACGTGTGACGGTAATAACGTTGATGTTACCGGGTAATGCCGGTCGCCGCCAACCCTCCTCCAAGGAGAAAAATTATCAAATTATATCAAAATTCCATCCAGGTTCATCCCCTTTACTTTACCCTCATATTCAGTTCTGTTCTCTGGCGCTGTATTTCTTCTCTCTTATATTTCTTCACCATCACATACCTTTGACTTAGGGTTTCGCTTTGTTTTTCAAATTACATGGAAGCTTCTGCTTCTTCTTCAAAACCTAGAATTCATTATTTTAAGTGTAATTTTTTCAGGCGGTGTTGTCGCTGTTTCTGTTGTTTCTATTCATATCCTTGAATTTCTATTCCTAGTAATTGTTTTTGAATTTTAATTGTTTTATTTGAGAAATGGATTTGTCGCAAGCTCAATCCGGTCTGTCGCTTGGGTTTCACTCGCACACATCGTCCAGTCCAATTCCGTTGCAATTACTCGACCTGAAAGAGGAGAATCCAGTAGAGAAAAATGAAAACAAGATTGAAGAAGAAGAGGAGAATTTTAGCATTTTGGGTCACCCAATGTGTATTAAGAGGCAAAGAGATGGTCAGTCGTCGTCTTCATCCTCCTCATCCCCCAATCCGCCAAAGCGACCTGCTATCGAGCCAGGTCTCGAGTGTCGTCGAGCCATGGTTCGGGGCTGGGGGAACCAGCCACTTCCTTTAGCAGACCCAGAAATTTATGAAATTATGGAGAACGAGAAGCAGAGGCAGGTGAAAGGGATTGAACTTGTAGCATCGGAGAATTTTGTTTGTCGTGCAGTGATGGAAGCTCTTGGTAGCCACTTAACCAATAAATACTCTGAAGGACTTCCTGGTGCTAGGTATTATACTGGTAATCGGTTTATAGACCAAATTGAATCGCTTTGTTGTAGCCGGGCATTAGCGGCCTTTGGGCTTGATTCAGATAAATGGGGCGTTAATGTGCAGCCATACTCTTGTACCTCTGCGAATTTTGCAGTTTACACAGCACTTCTATTACCTGGAGATCGGATTATGGGTTTAGATTCACCTTCTGGTGGGCATTTGAGTCATGGATATTATACTCCAGGAGGAAAAAAGGTGTCTGCTGCTTCAATATTCTTTGAGAGTTTGCCCTACAAAGTGAATCCTCAAACTGGGTATATTGATTATGACAAGATGGAGGAGAAGGCCATGGATTTTAGACCCAAGATACTTATTTGTGGTGGAAGTTCGTATCCAAGGGATTGGGAGTATGCCAAATTTAGGCGAGTTGCAGATAAGATTGGAGCAGTTTTGATGTGCGACATGGCTCACATTAGCGGTCTTGTGGCAGCAAAGGTATGAAACTAAGAATTTTATGTGCTTTATCGTGGATATCTGGACTTGTGCTTTCTTTAGGGTTTCATTCCAAGATTTTTGTGCTTTTCATGTCCTAACTTCTTCATGTTCTTGTATGTTCTAAATTGACTAGGGTTTGTGCCATTTTCTGTTTTGTAAGGCAATTGCTAGTGTAATTTCTTATTTGTTCTAATTATTTGCATTCTGATTCGTCTGTAGATGTTAGTTTAGATTTTAGAATTTGAAAGTACAGCATTAGCAGTTGTATTATAAGTGAATTGATTTGATCGATCAACTTGTATTTTGGTTTTAAATGTAAATAGGCTATTTGATAGATACGTGAACGTTCAATGTTCTGTAAATGTGGAACAGAGTAGTAGAGGAAAATAGAATAAACAAGCTATGGAGGAAAGAACAGAGAAGAAATTGTATTATAAAATAAAGGAAGAAATAAATCTATCCTTCCAAGGGAAAGCCCGTACAGATTAGTCTGTAACAATACAATCAGAAATGAAAGATGATTCTCTCCTTACAACATGTGCATACATATACTGCTCTAGAATAACTAATTTGCTGAGGCTGTCTTTTTCCTTGTTTCCCAATCCAGCCTCTCTATTCTTATCAGCCACTTTGCCCCTTATCAACCACTTTGCCTCTTCTAGAATGTACTAGGAAGGGTCTGGGGCCAGATCGACGGTCCTAACACTATTTGGCAACCTTCTACTTGTATCCATGTTGATTAATCAGATTGGTTTTGTATCCAGGAGTGGGGTATAAAATGCATAGGTTGTAAAATTTCCAAAGTATCCAAAAAAAGGATGTTAAAGTTGGAGCTTAATCTGGAACTGGAATCAAATTGTACTTTATTGGTTTTGATGTCAATATATTCATTAGCGTTATGGATAAATGAGTGAGATCAATGTAAATAGAGCTACATTTGGGGTTTAGCATAATTATCTAACTGTAGCTCAATCATTCTGTGGTGTTTAGGTGCATGGTTGGGAAATTACTTTATTTTGTTATTAATAATAAGGTGCAAGAATGTAGTAGATCAATCTCTGGAATCTCGTACCAGGCTAACATTTAATTGTTCAGAAACTAAAACTTATCTGTCATAATGTTGAATGTTGGGTGCCATTATACAACATACTACTTTCTTTGCACCTTCACATAATCTTTTTCTTTTACCCCCTTCATGTATTGAGACAGGAAGTCAGGAACCACGTCTCTACTAAGAATAGTAAACAAGAATTGAAATATTTTATGTTAATAAACTAAAACCACTTGTGTTCAATTCAACCATATGACATGAATGTTTTGCGGTTAGTTCCTCTTCCTATCATAACATTTTCTTTCACTTTCTACAGGAATGTCCAAATCCATTTGAGTACTGTGATATTGTCACCTCCACAACTCACAAAAGTCTTCGAGGTCCTAGAGGAGGCATTATTTTTTATCGGAAAGGCCCAAAATCAAGGAAGCAAGGCATGCTTCTTACTCATAATGATGGTAGTAGCCATTATGATTTTGAAGAGAAGATAAACTTTGCAGTTCATCCATCATTACAAGGTGGTCCTCACAACAATCACATTGCTGCCCTTGCCATAGCCTTAAAACAAGTAGCTACTCCAGAATACAAAGCATACATGCAACAGGTGAAGAAAAATGCACAGGCATTGGCATCTGCATTGTTGAGAAGAAAATACAGATTGGTGACTGGTGGTACTGACAATCATTTGTTGCTCTGGGATCTGAATACTCTAGGCCTAGCAGGTTTGTACAAATATTATCATCTGCTATATGATCTGTATGCATGTGTACTTGCTTCTATAGTGTTTACTTGCTGGAACAGTATCTTTGTTGGCTTTGCAGCAACTGTTTCTTGTCTGGAAATCTCAGTTGATCAAATTTTGGAACAATTGAAAAGATGATTAGATATGTGCTTCCACTTTGTATAGAATACGCATGCCTTTGTGCCCTTATTATTATCAAAGTGTTCAGTTATGCAAGAAATTTGGAATTTTTTGAATTCTTTTTGAAACCAGGTTCAGAGATTGGCATGCATGCGTTTGTTTGATTATCTTGAAAAATGTTTTCTATTTACAAAAGAAAATAATTGTGCATGAAAGTATATTCCTTCCCAAAAATTAGGGAAAAAAAGTACATCAATAAAGAGCAAAATCAAAGCATCACCAGACTTGAGTTCTGCTTATGCTGAAGATGTGTGAGAGAACTTTATTCCAGATATATTCTTTACATATAGATTAGGCCTTCTGCGAGTGTTAGATATCTTTTATGGTAACAAATTTGCCTGTTTAGCTTGATAGAAGCATGGGGATGATCACTTAATTTTATGATGTTGTGATGAGATTATACTGTGTTTGGTATATTTGATGATTTGTTGAATGATATGATATGATTTGTGCTTCCTATAAGATGCATTTTCATGAAGCATGTAATGAAATTGCTTTTTAATGTCAAAAATTGTTTTTATTTTTACTTGATCTGTCCTATGGATAAGCAACATGACTACTGCTATTGCTATTTATGTTCTGGATGCTTCATTCAATATGTTTGTGGATGGATATCCAGATTGAGATACATTTTTGTAGTTCTTAAGTATTTCATATCTTTATCTCTTCATTTGAACTTTTGTAAGGCTCGGTCCATGTTTTTGGTTGCGTGAGATTCAGTCCAATTGTCATATTACTCTAGTTTATGCCTTGTCTTGTCAAAAACTTCTAACCTATTGTATTTATTAAGAGGTCTTTATGATTTTCCAGGCAGTTCATTTTATTTAAAGTGGTCCTTATATTCCAGGATTCAAATTGTGACTGAATGTACATATGAGGTTTAGAGGAATTTATCCTTTTTGAAATTGATGAACCTTCTTTGTGGAAAGATGGGGTACAATCATCTATGGTTAGTATGGGGAATTAGCAATCTAGGATTGGACATCTTTCTTATGTACCACTCTAGTTTAATATTTTCATTTGGTCTTTGTTTGGAAGAGAGTAAAATAAGGGGATGCAAAATCTGGAGTGAAATTGTCTTGGGATTAACAAAATCCTTTGGTTGGATGAGTGTAAAATGTAGGAGATGAGGTAAAATACTTCTATTTTACACACTAAATTTTCCTCCCAATTTGGGAGGAAAATGAACAGTAACAAAGTAATGGAACAAAAACATATGAAAATACAATACTACTTATTTTACACCCTTCTTATTTTCATTCAATCCAAACAATGGGAGTAAAATAAATAGTTTCATTTTACTTCATTTTTTTACTTCCCACCCATTTTACCCCCCTCTTCTCCCAAACAATACATTAATGTTTATTTTTTGTTCATTTGCTTCTCCCTATTATGAATAGTTGCCCTGGACAGTAGGATTAATTTTGGTTTTGTATCAAGTTTTACTGTTTTGCCTGGTAAAGCTGATTCTATTGACACTCTGAATGCACCATATGATGGCCAGTAGCAGGGAGGGGAAAGGGAAAAAATGGTCCTTCTGTGATGTCTTGCAAACAAAAACTAGTGGCATTCTACTGGTTGATTACCGAATCATACTGATTCAACCTGGTTGATTAATGAATCATACTGATTCAACTTGCAAATAAGATCTTATTGATGAAATTGTAGCTTCTTGTATGCAGAATCATTCATTCACTCATGGCCATTAAATTTCTAATGTCATCTATTAGTGTATTTCTTAAGCACTGGAATGTTTGAATAAAAAGTACACTTGTAATGAATTCTAAAAAGAAAAATTGCTCTTTTATTGACTATTTTCATGTTATTTTCTTTACAGGCAAGAACTATGAGAAAGTATGTGAAATGTGCCACATTACAGTAAATAAAAGTGCTATATTTTGTGACAAACGCTCAATTTGTCTTAATGGAGTGAGAATTGGTAAGTTGCAAACTTGTATGTGATTTTCATTGTGTAGCTGAGATTGACTTAAATTTATCATCCATCAGGCACTCCTGCTATGACATCAAGAGGGTGTTTAGAGAGTGATTTTGAAACCATTGCAGAATTTCTTGTTAGAGCAGCTCAGATTACGGGTGCAGTACAAAGGGAACACGGGAAGCTTCAGAAAGATTTTATCAGGGGTCTCCTAGACAACAACAGGGATATTATTGAGCTCCGAAAAAGGGTTGAGACGTTTGCCTCCCAGTTTGCAATGCCAGGTTTTGACTTTTGATGATTATGTATGGAAGGAGTTTTATTTTTTTTTATTTTTCTGTTGGCTTCTGCTCATTCCTTTTCGGTAATTTCCAATCTGGAAATTTTTCTACACACTCGACATTGGTGTCTTGTAAATTATAGAGACATGTAGGTGAATCTTTCTTCTGGATATGTCAGAAAAATAGAGCATTGTCCATTTTTCTCACGGTAGTTGTAAAGATCTGAAGAATACTTAGAAAAAAAATTGTTGAAGTCCAGTGAGGGAAATTGTTGTTTTTTGTAAAAGATTGGCATGCTGGTGCATTCTAATCCGACGTGTCTATACTTGGGTCCCACAAATGAAACGTGGCAAAATGAATGAATGAATTTAAAATAAAAACACACGAGAAGTGTGAAATAAAAAAATAAACATCTGGTTAGCAAGAGGGAAATAGATGTTCCGCTTTATGATGGTAGTGATGCAGAAATTAAGGTACGTTGTCTTGTGATTCCTAATTACTACTAATTGCTAATTACTTAGCTTAGCGTGTTTAGATTGCTACTAATTTAGCAGTAAAATAGATGATTGCTAGTTATAATAACTAAAGAAGAAGAATCATCATAATTTGACAGTGAGCTGCTACAATAAAATAACTGCGCTTTCTTTCTTCTTGCACAGCTAGCTTTCATTTCTATTTTGTCGTTTTCGTATTTTCTCCATAATTATTAATTATTATAAGAAGAATAATCCATTCCTCCCCATTCTGGTGTGGAACCCTTGAAGGGAGGCAAGGCATGAATTTCCGGCAAGGGACAAAAAGCATGAGATACGATTTACAATACAAGTGACCCTTTTTTTTTTATTATTAGGCCCCCAAATAATGGAAAAAGGGTTTACCAAACATAATTATAATTACCAGCAACAGACTTTGTCAGGACCATCATCAACCTCCACTCCATTTTTCCTTTACATGAATATACGAACGCACTCAGTTGGTTAGACTTGGACACCCTTTTCTCTTCCTCCTCCTCCTATCTTATAGCATGGCAACAAATCTTTTACTTTTACAACAGTCATAATCACCCATCATTGCTCTTTTTACTATATCAGCTGGAGATAGATAATGAAAACAAAAACTGGAACGGTTTGAATTATAATTTTAAATTGCAAAAGAAAGGATATCATAGAATAGATAGCTACAAGCCTACCCATATGGTTAATTTTTAAAAATAAAAATTTTATAACAAGAAGAAGCTTCCATTCCTTTTGTCCATTATAATTTAATAAATTGAACTATGAAATGAAGTTGGTGTTTCTTTCTTTCTTTCTTTCTTTCAGTTTCATATCCGAAGAGAAATAAACAGCTTGGCCTTTGCAGCATTAACTGATTCACTTCACTTCTTCTCCAACCCTTTTTTCTTTGTTCAATTTCCCTCTTTTGGTTTTAGGGTTTTCACAGAAACAGTTTCTTTCACTTTTTCTCCCTTATAATAGGCTATACTGAACAGAACAATGAAGGGAGGTGAAGTGAAAGAACCCCCCCCAAAAAAAAAAAAAAATGAAAACTTTAAAATTTAAACAAATGGAAAAAATTAAAGGAAAAATAGAAGAGTTAAAAGGTACAACCACCCCAACAACTGCTTCCTCTACCTTGTATTTTTTTTTTCTCTCTGATTATTGAGATTATGAAATAAACCATTCATTGTCTCTCTGTTTCCGTTTCTACTTTACTACCTATGGCTGCAAAAGTCCAAAAGTTTCTTTCTTCCTTCTACAATCTCATCAAAGAAATCATCGAGTTGGCCAATAATATTTTCAGCTCCAGATCTCAATACCCCAAAACACCCTCTCAAATTCTCTACTCTTGCTGTTATTTCCACCTCCGTTTCCCAATCCACCACTCCCCCTTGTCCGCATCTTCTCTCCAATTCACCTCTTAGCTCTTCCATCGCCATCTTTGATCTTCTGAACTCGTAAAGCAAAATCCCTGGCCTCCCATTTATCTGGTTTATCTCTGCTGCTACTCTCTGTTGCAATCTTGCTGTTGATATCATAAAAGCTGATCCAAAAAACAAACACCCTTCATACCCTCCTCTTAGAAAACTTGATTCTGGCCAGCAATACACTAACCCATATAGCAAAATCATCAGAAGTAATGAACTAACATTTCTCATTGCATATAGAACCCCTCTAAACCCATTGAATCCATTTAGTTTCGATTCAATGGATACTTTCTCATCAAAACGCAAAGATAATGGTTGGATTCTTGTTTCCATCAAAGCTCTGTTTTCCTCTTCCAATCCTGCTGCTTCTCTTCTGCATACGGAAATTGCCCTTGTTACCTGTTTCAAATATGCGATCATGAATATAAAATTAAGAATCAAGAATTAATCAGGGAAAAGTATTATTATTATTAGAAGAAGAAGAACCTGGCGAGAGAGTTGGGGACTGAGACGACGATGATTGTCAAGAGAAGAAGTGATACTGAAACCAGCAGAATAGTAATTTTCGATTCCGGAGATGCCTAATTTAAGGACATGGCAAGCTTCCCAAAGCTTAGAACTTTCATCCATGTATTCATCAAGCCACTTATCACCAACAGGCAAATGGAGTTTCTGAACAAGTAAAGTCAACTGAGAGTGAAAGGATCTTAACAAAGAAAGAACCCTTTGAAGGAATTGAATTGACATGAAGTTATTAGAAAGATAAACTCTTTCAAGATCATCGATCCCTCTAGTGAGAAAAGTGTAAAACCCATTGACGGAGTTTGTAGAAGAAGGATCCATTATGATTACTACTATTCTAATTATAATTATAGAAAAGAAGACCAACAAAAACCAAGAAATGATATTAGAAAGAAAAGAAAAGAGAGAGAGGTTGTAGAGGGAAGGGGGAGAGAAAAGATTATAAAGAAGGGTGATATTTAAATTGAAAGAAAGTGAAGAAAGAAGAAAAAGAAAAAGAAGAATGGAATGGAAGAGAGGGAATATCTTAGAAGCTCAGGTTTCTAAGGTTGAAAAGGATTGTTGGGAGCAATGATGGGTGTTTCCTATGGAGGGGAAAGGATGATTGGTATTATGCCATTTTCATTGTTTAAGGGCAGAAAGGATGTGAATAAAGGCAAATTTATTTTAATTTAAAGATTTGCATACAAAATATAAAATCAACAACAAAAAACCATCAATTTTCCATTAGCTCCCTTCCAATTTCATGCTTTTTCTTTTCTTTTTCCTTTTCCCCAAACAAAAAAAAGAAAAAGAACCCATTAAAGTATTAACATTGTACATCAAAATGCTTATACATTTGCATGTATTATGTGTAAATAAATAAATATAAATAATAATATATTGATGTGAAAGTGAGAGGGAGGGAGGAGCAAGTGGCGTATATTAATAATATTAGTTGGCATTGTTCTATGATGATATAGTGTGAGAGCTTATTGGGGCTTCAAGAAAGTTTGACTATGTGGTTGACTGAGATTCTACAAAAATTGTAGTAAATTCTTTCCTCTTCATTCTAAGTTAGTTCTTAGATTTGATTAGAGTGCTTTGTTTGGCTTATTGTTCCTCCTTTTCTTCCTCGAGCAACTGACTTTGCTCCTTTACTTCCCCTCTATCCTATTGAAATTTGTGGGTTTTATTTCTTCTAGATATTTGTTGATTTTTTCAAAAGAAGAGTAATTTGGAATCATGAGGTTCTTCGTATTTGTGTTCTTGGTGACCTGCAAATTCAAGTCTTTTTAGGTCTTCATTTTTTCATTATTATTTCCACTTTTTCTTTTCTTGGGACAAATTGGATGATTCTTCTCTTCTCTTCTCATGCCATTACCAAGACCCCCTCCCCTCTCTTAATCATATGCTTAATCCAAGCCATTGATTTTATAGAACTTTTGTTAGGACCCATCAAACGGCGGATTGAAAAGGAAAGATCTTTGCAATTCTTTTGATCAGAAAATTCAAAACAATTTTTTTTTTCTTTTTTTTTGGGTATTTGACCAAATGGGTTACTAATCATTAATAGGACCTAGTTGGTATTAAATAATCAAAGGAAATAGAATGTTTTAAAGTTAATTTTCTCCTTTATTCTGTAAGCAAAGATATATTTATACCTAAATTTTTACCTTAAGTTGTTTAATAAAAGAATTAATTAGTTGATTTTGTTAATTTATATACAAAATAAATAAAAAAAGAGTAGGGAAGGTGGGGGACCATGAAATCTTGTAATTTATAAATAAGAGTTATTATGTTTGATTTGATGAAAATGGAAATAGAAGAGTGCTCGTGGGTTTTTGGAGAATGGGACATGAGTATGTTGGTCTTTTAAGATTTTATTGGAAACTGAATTCAATACTAAACACTATTTAAGGCACAATTTTACGTGCCCACCCAATTTCTCTTCTCTTTAATTCATCCAAACACCACCCTAATTAATTTAATTTTATACTATATAATTACGTGTATTTTTATTTCCTAAGCAATATTTGTATTTACATTTTGGGCCCCTTCACCAAATAATAATTAAATTAAAATTAAAAAATAGGGCCCCTTTTCATTTAATTTTTTGATTTGGCTTTTGATAGCCCACTCCTTACTTGTTTGTTTCTTTCAACTTTCAATTCAATCTTAATTGAGAGGTTATCGAACTTGTGTTGTGATTCTCAACTCAATAGTAATTCCTTACTTTTGACTTGTCGGCATCATTTTCCTCTCAACTCCTCATATATCATCTCCTACCAAATGGGACTAATATGGTTAGCTTTTGCAACTATAATGAAATAATAATTTCAAATTTCTTGAATTTTTTCCCCTTTTAAACAAAATCGAACATTTATCATAGTCTTAGATGATGATCGCATGATATTGAATACCCAACAACTAGAATTTTTAGGTATTTAGTAAATTTTTGATATTGTAGTTGATTGAAACTCAATCGGCTGTTATTGATTTGTCGAACCATGAGTAAATACTAAATCAAAAAAGTGTATAAAAATAAGGCGTTTAAATTATTTTGTAATTTAAAAATACAATTTTTTTTTATAAACTCATTTAGTATATAGTATTCAAATTTCTCGTACAATAAATGGAATCTCAATCATACTAATTTTGTTATGCAAGATAATGTACTAGTACTAGTTTTGCTATTATACTAATTTTTGACATTCGAATTGTAAAGTCAGGCTAATAACAACAACAAAAAAAAAAAAAAGGGGTAAAGAATGTGAAGTGGGTGGGATGGATTCCCATTGTTTTTCAAACCTTTTCTAATTTAGCAATTGATGCTTCTTGAGGTTTATAGGATAGGAATTTCGAAGTTAGAACTTGCAAGGATTAACCATATATACGTAATGGAATCCTCTTCCTTTTTGTATACCCAACTGCCCTACATCATTTCACTAACGTATAAGTTAGGATTTTTTAATCTTAGAATTTGAACTTCAATTCTAACCTTACCTCAAAACGTATGAGCTTCCCATTTTTCCCAAGCAACCAAATGTACTTCTCACAATTCAATATGTTCCCATTTCTCAATATGGTAAGTTTGGATTTGGTATGTTGTGAAGTAGTGATGAAGTTGCTTGGTTATGTATCTCACCTTATTCATTCTTTTACAATATTAGTCAAGTTTGCATGCAAACCAATTGAAAATATGAAGAAGGGCTCTTATTGGGATCAAATTTTTTTTATTTGTTTTATTACCCTACGAACTAAGGTAGACCCTTAATATGTGGGTCCATTAGTGGAAAGAAAGTTTTCCCATTTCATCACTAGATTTGTTCATTGGTATCTTTTTTTCTCGTATCTTATTATTTGCCATAGAAAAAGCCTTTTGAGGGGAATGTATCATTTTCTCCTTAATGACCTTAGCCCCAACTAGATGCTTCTATTCTATTCCTTAACATGTGAAAATGATACAAACAAAATCATGAAATTTCAAACAAGCAAAGAAAGAGCTTGTATTATTTAAGAGAAACCATTCATTCATTCATTTTTAGATTAAAATTCAGCTATATAAACTAACTCTGAAGTAAAGAAAAAAAAAAAAGAATATAAATGAAGTCAAGTGTATTGGCAATGGCAAGTTGCTTAAGATATTAAATCCCAATTAAATGAGGGTTAAGGGACCACTAAACACTTCTTTTCATTCTTCCATTGTGATGTTTAATGAAGATATAAGGATGCCTAAAAGCCTACTGTGTTTATAAAGATGAGGGATTTGGTTTGTATTAATGGAAAATGGGGTACCACCTCACCTAATGCCAAGCTATTAACAACTGAGTACGACTCCAATTCAATTCACTCTTATTCTTTTCATACAGACATAGGTGTAATTTGTGCATGGCTTTTTATTTATTTGATGTGAAAATAATAACAAGTTTAGAGTCCTGAGGAGTTGTTCTTAACATGGCAATTTTAAATAAATAAATAAAAAGAGGCATGACATGATTGTGAGCCTCCAAAAGAGGTGTTCTAATTATCATTTAAACAGAGTAATAATAATAAAATGAGAGAGAGGTGTTTGCTTCTTTATGAAAAGATTATAAAGCAAAGCTTCATATTCATATATTCTATTTGACAGATGGCAACCATAAAACTGCACAACTCCTTCATAATAATCATATGCCCTATTCTATTCTTCTTCTGTACCATTATAGTCTATAAAATACCAATTATTTTGTTGCCAGTATTTATTTTTACTTTAATTTTACTTTACTTAATGAAAATTACTTTTCCAACTCCCCATTTGATACGTGTTTTCGAAAAGAAAAGAAATAGCTTCATTTTCAAATTGAACTAAACCAAAACAATTAATCAAATTGAATTATTGGGGGCGATAAGATAAGATTAGAGGTAATATAGTAAGTTAATGATTGAAGCATAAAATGTCCCTTAACTTAATCAATGGCTGAAATGAAATAGGTTCGATGGAGAATATATCCTAATGTCAGATTTACGTGTGGACAACTTTTGATATGTCCCACTATAACACATTCACATTATATTGAATATGACCTTTAACCCAATACCTTAATCTCCCATTTAATTCATTTCCCCCCCTTTTTTTTTTAACAATATATTGTAGTTTTCTATCGGATATACACTAAGTAGAAACTTTAAATGAAAAGACTACATACATAAATCAACATCGTCTACTGCCCTTTTAGCTTCTCCTAATATGACCTTTTCTTCACTTTATAATTTTTTAATATATAAAAGTTGCATAGTTACATTTTTTCATTATTACTTATTCATTTTGAATACAAATATTTTCCAAACAATTTCATCCCAATTAATCATTTTTTGAAATTCAATTTTACTTTCAGTTCATATTATTAATAATGTTGTGTGAGTATATTGGTGATCCTGTGATGTTCTAACCTACGATGTTGGATCTTGTATCGCTTATATAATGTGTGTTCTATTAAATATCACCATAATTTTAATAAATGGCATGTCTTATTCTTATATGTTATTATATAATTTCATGAAACTAATAATTTTTTAAAAAATAACATTATTCTTAAAATTTATAATACCTCATTTTAAAGTTGGCAAAAAGATAAAAGAAAAGACTTTCAATGTCATTTTTGAACATTCATGTGTAGATTAAGTCAAAAATTGCATATATTAATATTATTCATCAAATGAACAACATAAGTTGTGCAAGTGTGAGAAGAGGACATTATTAATGATAAGAAAATGAGATGAGGATGAAGCAATAAGCATATCTTTCTTTAATCTTTTTATAAAGAAACTAGAAATTATGAAATGCCAAGAAAGGAACCAATTATCATACATAAGACCATACCATATACTCTTTTGGGGCTATAGACCCTATAACCCATTACTTCTCTTTGACTAAACATTTGATAGTGAAAGGGATACAATTACAATACAAAGGGAAGGGAGGCTTTGTGTTGTTGCCTTTTGGTTCAACTTGGCAATAAAACCCACTTCAGGATTCCTTCCCACTATAGCTGCCTTTTATCTCTTCCATCCCCTAAAAAGAGGGAGCCTTCTAAAAATTATTAGTCTCTCTTAATTACAACTTTAATTTCAATGAAGCATTTATAGTAATGCATATTAGGGCAGTGGTTATAGGCTTTAGGGGGAAAAGGGGGTACCTATTGCTATTGAGAACCTTACAACTTAGAAAAGAGCTTTTTTTCTTTTTTCTTTTTTCACTTTTCATGATTAGGAATTTGATATAAAGAATTTGCATGCCAATATAGTTGAGGGCCTTTGTCATGTGCTAATAGTAACATGTCACATATTGAGAAATTAGTGGTTGCAACCTTAATATGAAGAAATGCAATTGGTAGCAAAAATAAATTTTGATAATTGACATGTTTGGTCATCCTCACCTCAACCTCTTTTTCTACCTTTAATCCATTTAATGTTTAGTACTACTACAACTTTTCATGAAAATGAACATTTTTCACGTATTTTTAATTTTTTTTTTCAAATTTTGTAATCTCAATCCTTTTAATTCAAAATAAGCATTCCAATATAAATTAATATCTAATTCTTAGGAAGCGACTGATTATAATCCATAAAAGTAAAATTCAAACTAAATTTATTTATTGAAATTATTCAAAAAAAAAATTAAAAGAATTTGAAATGCATGAATATAATAATTTATTTGAAGGGGATTATATATACTCAAGGTAATAGATCATAAATACAAGTTACGTCATAAAATTATAGAATATTATGAGTTAGAATAATGGAGCATGTGAGTGTATTAAATTTGGACACATAGATGCAGAGTTTAAGTGGTCCAAAACCAAAACCAAAACCAAAACCAAAACCAAATCAAAACTAAAACTAAAACTAAGGATAACGTAAAATTGATCATACAATTTTAGCTATATATACAAAGCACTAAAAGTCTATTAATTTGGTCCAGGGTCTCTTTTCAATCCACAGTAGACACCTATACTATAAGTTTATTTATTTAGTTTGTTTGTTAATTAATTAAATCTTCTTGAAAATCATGGTTGCCAAAAACAACTAATCACCTCTTTAATCACACAAAGTACAGAATAGTAAAAGACTAAAAGCAGGCAAGCAAAGATAGATTGGTTGGGTGGTTTTGTATGTTTAAAAATGGGTATTAATTGGATTAATTATGTATTATGCTCCAATCACTTGTTTGTTCTTAGTACTATTACTACTACTACTTTCGTACTGCTTTGGATTTAATTAAGAAACCAATTTGAACAGTTGATGTTTACAATTTTATCCCCCTACCAAAATTACTCCAGAAATATGTTATGTCCTTGTAGTTTTTAAATTTATGGGGCTGATTTGTAATTAGTTCCTCCATCTAAAATGGTCGCCAATTGTAAAAAAATTTTAATATATTTTGGAAAAAAACATAGACGATATAATTAGATTTTTTAGACTAACTGCATGATGGAAGTATGTTTAACAAATTATTGATAAATTACTTTTAAATCATTTTTAAATTAAAATTTAGTTAATGCGTTGATTTCCAATTCTTATAAGCTTGAATTTCAAATTATTGGATTTATTGATTTTTGGTTGAGTTGTGCTTGTATGATCAATAAACAATTGATAAATTATTTTTAAACTAAATTTATATTGAATTAGAGTATTGGTGTTGGTTTTTATTAGTTCAGACAATTGTTTAAATGTTTTGTGCAATTTGATTTTGAATTTTATTTAAAGTGGCTATTCATGTTTATGTTTTTGGCTATTTTTATATCTTTTTAAATATGAAAAATAGATTAAAAAATTGAGACCCATTTTTTGGACTATATTCATTTTTCAATTGCTATTTGTAAATACTTGTACATCTAAGTAACTTTTTTTGTAAAATTTAGTCAAATGGATCGTTTTTGAATCATTCCTATTAGGAGGCCCATTATTAGTAATAAAAATTAAAATAGATTAAAATTTATATCATTAAGGTAACAACACGCCCAGTGGGACTCGAACCCACAATCGCCTGATTAGAAGTCAGGCGCCTTATCCATTAGGCCATGGGCGCTTGATGCCTCTCAATTGTATGTTTTCTTATTTAATCTGAATACAGATAACAATTGGCCTGCTCCTATAAATAAGTATATATGCTTTTTATAAATGGGATTCATTTTCAGCTGTAAGTAAAAGAAATCTGCTCTTGGCACTACTAGAGCCTGAAGCTAGTATTATGGCTACACAATAAAAGACTTCAATATTCTCATTTACCAATGGCTCGGAAAAAATGATATGGTTTTAAGGTACAAATATATTTCTCATACTGTCAATATTCACTATTACACAGCAGATCTTTACACTATGCACATATCCACAGGCTTCCAATTCGAGCAAGTCATTACAGAGTTTTACCAAAATAAAAGAATGTACTGAAAAAGTTGCAGGTGTTCAGGAACATATAAGAGTGCACAAATCCCTTGTCCTCTCTTGTGAAATGTTGGTAAAAGGGAAGATTCTGAAGTTACCGTTACCCACGCAGGTCAGTGTCCACTCTGTATCACTCAACATGCTCTGCACTCCAACATTGCATTATTAGCATGACATTGCAAAACACACTTGTCTTTTAAGTCAATCAAATACATACGCACTTTAATTAACCAAAAATATCCCTCAATAATAAATGTTCTGTTCTCCACAGTTAAATCATTAGCCAGATAAACCAATTTGCAGGGGTAACAAAATTATACCTCACAAGAAGTAGTCACATCTTTGCAATTCCACATTTTGGAAGGTACACAATCAAAATATCCGCACCACTGGCAATATTGGCTAATATTGAATCCCAAGAGTGCAACCACTAGAAATCCAACCAGTCTGTACAGAAATAGAATCACATTATATCAAACTGAGAAGCGAAAATATCATCTTTTCTGGGTTTAAATAAAAACTCACAGGAAAGCAAATATAAGAAGACAAACACTCCTCAGCACAGGCCTATCCAGCTTCTGTTTCCAGTTAAAAGAATTTTGTCTGCCCTTAGCATAAAAGCCTGATTTCTTTTGTGCCAATTGCCTGAGTTGCGGGGTAAATAAAAGTGCAAGTCCGAGTAGAAATCCTGATACAAGACCTCCAATGTTTGAATAGTTGTTGATGTAAGGTAGCAAACCAAGCACAATGTTACAGGCAAAGACAGCTAAAAGTATCAGCAAGGCTGCAACCTGCAACCGAAACAATGACGAACTATATAAGCTAGTCAACAAAAATAGTACTAGAAAGAGAGATGACTGACGGAGAAGGAAGATATTTACCTTATTAGAGTAGAGTTTCCAGTTCCTTATAAGTGCAGAAAGTGTAGCCCCAAGTAATCCAAGCTGAGCACCTGAGGAACTAACTGCTGGGCTATCTCGAACAAAAATTGCAGATACCAGGGTGCCAAAAAAACTAGAAAGAATGTAGATTATCCCAGTTCTTACTGCAAAACAGATTTCAAAAAGAAAAAGACAAATACATCATTCTTCATAAACAATGTAACCTCCAGCTCTAGCCTTAAATGAATGTTGACAGAATTCAAGATTCTAATTTCTCACATGGACCAAACTCTTGTTCTAGGTAAATGCCTAAGAAGATAATGCCCATGAGGTTGATGATAAGGTGGAAGAGCCCAGCATGCAACCATGGACATGAGAGAAGACGCCAAGTTTGATGTTCTGCCAACAAAGTCTTACGAAGAGCACCCATCTTATCAAGCCTACAATAGCAAGAAAATTTTAGCAATTAATTACAACAGCAAAGTTAACTGTGACATTTTCGTTTCTCAAAGTCTATTTCATTTCAAAGATCCAAATGATAAGAAATCACGAAAAAAAGAATTGGTTGTGCGGAAACCCATTCTCTTAATTTTCCCAAGGTTTTTCTAATCAACCAAATAGGAAACAGTATCTATAATTCAGAATTACTAAATACAAAATGAATGTCAAAATACAAAGCCCTAGAAACCCTAATCCGCGAATGACAAAAAGATCTACGCATAATACTGACAGATAAACATCAGAGTATGAAACAAAAGCATTGAGAAATAAAACAAAATTAGAAAAAAAAAATCCGAAAGCGAGAACAAGAAAGCTAACGTGGAAGCAGATGGACCGAGAAATGGGTTCTCCGAGAGTGGCTGAAACGACATCCTCCTGAGCGCTTTGAAAGTGCAATCTCCATGAGAGTTACTCCAACAGTCATTGACGATCATAGTGGCCACGAATGCTATCAGATGGAAGATCACATAGATGGAAATTACCCAGGTGTCGCTTCTTCTTCTGCGAGAGCTGGATTTGAAGAATGGCGTCTTTTGGTTTTCAAGAGATTCGGTCAATTCTACAGGAAATGTGGGCTCTGTCATTTCGATCTTGGTGTCCTGTTTGGGATTTTCTTCCATTGGGAACCTTTTTTCCCCCTAGAATTCCCAGAGAGAAAGTGGAAACAGTGTGGGTCTTTGAAGTTCAGTGATTTTTCTCCTGAAGGAAAACAGAGTAATGGAAGCTACAGGCACAGGCAGCATGCGGAACGGCCAGCTGTTTCCTGTCAATTTTGGCGGGAAACGTATTTGCTTTTTAGAAAAAGGAAAAAATCGTTTGAACAGCAAGTAAAATCAGGTGGATCCTTGGCGCAATGGTAGCGCGTCTGACTCCAGATCAGAAAGTTGCGTGTTCGATTCACGTAGGGTTCAATTCCCTTTTTTTATCCCAATATTAAAATCTCAACAGTTGCTAAATTTATTTTATAACACAATCTTTTTTCCTTTTCAATTACAATATAAATTGATTTTTTCCAATTAAAATCTAAACTATTTTCAATTTTGAAGCTTAAGCAGTTACCAATTTTTATTTTTTGATAACACAGTCTTTTTTCTTTTCAATTACAATAGAAATTAATTTTTTCCAATTAAGATCTAAACTAATTTCAATTTTGAAGCTTAAAAAAGTGTTAATAAAATGATGAAGGAAATGAGGAATAGAGCAGGCATTACCAATATTAGATTGAGAAATGTTAGTAAATATTAGTTTTTGAAGTTTGATTTTAATAATATCAGAAAGTTTTTAAAAGTTAGTTAATAGTAGTTTTTTAGTGTTTTACTTTTAAATCCTTAGGCATATTTCAATATTTTTTTAATTAAGTGTGCAGCATCTATAGTCTCTCATTTCCGGTTTATTCAATCAAGTACTCTATTCGTTTACCCTATTTTATCACTTTGTTTTAATTATTATTTTTTCAAGATTATCCTTTTAAAGAAGAAGAGTTAGACTTTTGAATATATTAAATTAATGGTATTATAATTAATTTAACCAATTAATTAGAAATGAATAAATTTTCAAAATTTTTAAGAAATTGTGGCATGATAAAGATAATTATTTATAATTTTTTAAATGAGTTAACAAATTATAAAAGTGAATTATATTATTAGCTTACTTATTTGTCAAATTTACCGAAATGGTATAATTGGTTAGAATTTTAAACGAATCACAATTTTTTATGAGATTGAACATAAATTTATAATCTATTTTTAAATACAGTGAAATAAATAGTTATAAGTTTAAGTTCTAAAATTCTAATTTAAATTTAATTAATTAATAATTAAAATAATATTTTTTATTAAAATATAATTTAAATTTAATTAATTAATTATTATAAATAATTATATAAATACAATTTTATTATCTGTAATACTGTAAATTAATTTAACGTTTTCCGCGAAATAAAATCAATCCCCCACTCTCATATTTATATAGAGTATAGATAGATTTATTTCTTTAGTGGCTGTGATTTATTCTCAAGGAGAGGACTGGTTGAAAAATTAATTTTCCGGCTAATTTTATGAATATATTCTTCATCAACAAATGTTTTTTTTTTTTTTGGGCAATCTTCATCAACAAACTCTACATGAAAGCTTTGACGGAGGCAAGAAAAATTGCTAGTATAAATAGACAAATAAGAAGGGAAATATCGAGCAGGGGATCTGTATATTGTATGCAAATATTATATTATATGCCATCAACAAGCACTTCTTCTTCTTCTTTTTTTTCTTCTATTAAATAAAAAAATGTGGCTAATAATTTTTTTTATGCAAATAACTAGTCCATTGCTTCGGTTAATTCCTGGGGATAATACACTCCCTAATAGGAATGTGAGTGGTCGGCTAATTTTGAATACATGTATTAACCTTCTCTTTTTTTATGCGTTTGTTAGTGAAAAAATGGATAATTGAACATTTTTATCCGTTTATAATTTTATTATTTCTTGATTTTTTAGACAAAAGTATGTAGTTTAAAATTTATAGCGAAATTAAAAAAGATGATTTCAATTAAAGAAAATATGTATTATTGTTTTTATTGTATCATTTATTATAATTTGTTAACTTTTTTATGTTTGTGACTTTGTATTTTTTTAATTTTTGGACAATAAATTTCTATGAAAATTATATGTGAAAATTTATTTTCAAAATTAATTTTTATTATTTTTATAAATTTCTTAAATAAATTAAATATAATCTGCATATACAATCTGCATGTACCCTTACTCATCAAGTACAGAGCGGGACAAATAGTGAAAAAATATATTTTTTATGCACAGATAGTATGAATGAAAATGCGGGCGGTTTCGCGCATACATCTCTACTCCCCGTTATTTATTCATCGAGTAGGATTATAACACCAAAAACTTTAATAATAACTATTTTAATTTTAACAAATAAGGGATATTTTATTCGTAATATACTTATTATAAATTATATTTTATATATTATTTTGCTACTGGCGGGAATGGATACGGCTCTCGCTAGGGCTGCAAACGAGCCGAGCCGTTCGCGAGCGGCTCGGTGTTCGCTCGATAAAAGCTCGACTCGAGACTCGGATCGATAATAAACGAGCCGAGCTTGAGCCGAAAATTTAGGCTCGTTTAATAAACGAGCCGAGCTCGAGCCGAGCAG
>CANUEY010114726.1:0-10297 GCA_948099555.1 Croton setiger
GTAACTTTTTTAATTTTTTTTTTTTTTTTTTTTTTTTTTTTTTTTTTTTTTTTTTTTTATGTCTAGGACTAGGACTAATAACAAAAACATCACAGGTCGCCTTCTTTTCCAAATCGCCGCTGCAACCTTCATTCTTCAACAATGGTGGCTCCGATCACTAGTAGATCACCAGCTTGGCATTTCTAAGGCTTTTCCGGTAACCGATAAAGCACGTGCCTAGACAGGTCTCCTGCGTTCCACTGCATTAGATCCAGTGCAAGGCGTTCTTTTCAAGGTAGGGTTACTTTTCCATCGTCGAAAAATCTAATTTAACAGGTAAATTGTCATTATGTATTGTTTAAAGCTTGGGCTGGCCGGACTGAGCTAAATACATAGCACATTTTGCAAAATAATAGAGAGGGATAATTATTTATAGGTCGCTAAAGTTTTGTATAATATATTCTGTAGTCCTTTTATTTTGGAAATTGTATTAATAGGTCCTTAACGTTTTAAAAATTATACTATCAAGTCCTTCCGTCCAAAATGGGCATTAAGTGACTGTTAAGTTGAATGAAAATGACATTGCTACCATTACCCACGTTTAATCCAAGTTGGCAGGAAGAGTTTGAACCTGAGCTTTGACAAACCACTGCATAAGAATCATCAAAGCTTCCATTTTCAATGGAAACTGCTATTTTGAAAATTTTGTCTTTGCTCTTTGTTGTTTGCTGTTTAGTTTGAGGAATTTAGCAGTGAGAAATAAGAGCAACCATCTTCATGAAACAATAGAAGGCTTGAAGGCTGCAGGTAAAACTCATCCTTTCTTATTCTTAGCTTCTAATTTTGGGTTTAGGGTTCTGAATGTGATGATTGAAAGTTCGGGTACTATTTTGTTTGCAATGTGAATGTTTGTTTAGGTTTTAGGGTCATAATGTTTTATAATGTATGAAAAATAGGGATTAGGGTTGTTGTTGATGCTTGCACTAAATTGTTTTGCTTCTTTAATTGCAGTAATGATTGAAAGTTATACTCTGTTTTGTACCTTTGGAAGTGAGGTTATTACTATTGACAATGTTGACCTAGATAGATATTCTTTTTTGAATATAATGGACGATGTTTGTAAGGGGTTTAACATTGATGAGATTGGTGTGGAGCTTGAATTTGAGGCTGGTCATTTTGAGTTGAAAAATGACACAGACTTGCTTGACATGTTTACTATGTTTCCTAGGGCTGAGGTTGAAATAATTGTGAAGTGTGAATTTAGAACCCTTAGCTTCCCAGCCTTTACATGTAGAACCTCTTGCCATTGAAGCTTCAATGCAGGAGGAGGAAGTAGAAATAAGTAACGACACTCAACAAACTTTATTCTTAGAGTATAGTTTAGGAGAGGACATTAATGTGAATGAAGATGACATTAATGTGAATGTAGCTGGGGTGGCAGATGTGGATGAGGCTGGACATGGGCCTCACCATGATGTTGGGCCCATGATTGGGCCTGAGCTTGACAGATTCTGCTCTACACACATTCTGATGAATTTCAGAACCAAATTCCCAAGTATTGGTCTAGTTAAAGAGTTTTGGTCTATTTGTAAGTCTACTCATGAATGGGAGTTCAAGGTTACCATGTCCAATAATAACAATAAGTATGAGGGTAACCAGCAAAATGATTAATGGACATTCTTTTGCACCACTGGACAACACATGCATTTAGTCCATTGTCTAAGAGTTAGCATGTAACAAACAATATGACAAAAAGTTTTAAAAATTGGGTAAAAAAGTTAACAGCCATGCCAATTGTTGATTTGCTTGACAAGCTTAGGCAAAAGTGTATGTTAATGATTTATAGGAGATATACAAAGGCAACTTCAATGAAAAATTTCATCACTGATTATGCCTTAGGAGTCATTAGTGATAATATAAAACAGTCATATAAGTGTAGAATTGTACCATCAAGCAATGAGGAATTTGAGGTTATGGAAGGTCCACAAAAATTTGTTGTCAACCTAAAGGAATGGACATGTAGTTGGGGTTGGTGGCAAATTTGTGGGATTACATGCAAACATGGTTGTCTGGCAATTGGATATAAAAGAAGGAAGTTTGAGAAATATGTCCATCCCTACTTCTCTAAAAAAATGATGATTTAGGCATACAATGACATCATTCATCCAGTTCTTTAAGTTAACCTCAAACCAGAGAGTGAAACAGATAAAATTCTCCCACCAGAAGTTAAGAGGCAGATAGGAAGACCAAAAAAGGTGATAGGAGACAGGAATAGGGTGAGAAACAAAAAGTTACTAGGCTTAAATCAAAATTGGAATTGTCAAGTGTAAGGTCTGCAAAAAGAGGGGGCACAACAAAAGGACTTGTCCACAGGCATCAAAAACTTCAGGTATTTCAAGGTTTTATGATTCAAATTTAATTATAACTTCTTAGTGTTTTGAACTGAATTGAATTAAAGTTAGGTTGCTTCTTCTGTGTTGTCATTTGCAGCTTTAAGTTCACTAACTGCAGCGGGTCCAGAAAATGCTGAAAGTTAGGGGTAATTGGTCATTCAGTAGAAAGCAGATGCATGTCAATCATTTCATTTTTGTAATAGGAAACAACTATGTACATTTAGTCAGTAGTTTTATATTAGCAAATAAATGGTTGTATGTAGATAATCTTCTTTAAAATAGCAATGTACATTGTTTATATCTAATGGTTAATGAAGACCAATACAATTAAAATAACCAAACTGTTGTTGTTTAGTTTTCGAATTTGTGATTTTAAATTTTTACCAAAAAAAAAGGTGACAAAACACTTTTGATTTGTGGATGTGCGTGCTGAAACTAGTCGGTTTTAAAAACAATTTTTCAGTCGCCACCCGATTTCGGGACACCGATTTTTAATTTTAGAAAAATGACTCTGTTTTTATTTTTGAAAAGGCACTGGTTAAAATTTAGAGATTTCAGGTAAGGGGATAAGGTACTTAAACCGCCGCCCGGTAAAACCGGCATCTTGATTTGTTTTTCTTTCCAAAATTTAAGTTTAAATAAAAATCCATTGCGTGATTAAACTAATGATGTTCCTAAATGACGATTATCGATCATTTGTGAAAAAATTTTCAAGCCATAAAGCAATAAAATTACAGAAGCTAAAAGTGCGGAAATGTAAACACCGCTTAAATCTAAATTATTCTTTCTCTGATTCCAGAGAAAATAATTACATCGCGGTCCTATAAATTTACAATCTACCCGATTTAATCCCAATTCAAACCCGACAATAACTCCAAAAGCATTAAAATAAACATTTAAAGCATATATCTAAAAATAACTGTAAAGTACCTAAAAATTATCAAATTGCTCAAAGGACTCATGCATTGTATTTTATTTTTCAATAAGTTTTCTATCACATATTCTCTTTTCCAAAGCAATTTCTCCATGCAAATTATTTCATCAAAGCAGCAAATATAGTGTTCAAATGAAAACAGGTTCCATATGAATTGTTTGATTGTCATAGCAAATACCAATGCGTCAATTTGAACAAACGTGATATCATGAAGGAACAAGAAAACTTTATTACCTTCATGACAACAAACCACAGTCCAGACATGCTTAGCAAGAATAAAAACCATAAACTTATGACAAATTTATACAGCATGATAATTATAGCAATGTGATGTAAATGATTAAGAAAAGAAAAAAAAAAACTCAATTTGATTGCATTGGTAGTGTATGACAATAAAAACAATAAAAACAAAAATAACTGCATCATTTCAATTCTTTTAACTTTAATTCCTAATGACTTGAATGTAATTTCCAGAATCATATATTAGTTCATTTTTCAACTAGCAAAAGTAAAAGTTTGAGACTAACAATGAAAGTTATAACAATTGCAATATACATCAGCAACATGCTTGAAACAGCACCAACATATTGCCCTAAAGTCAGGTTGGATTTATAACCACAGGATGTCAGCAACATATAAATGAAAAGATTAAACGCAAGCTGCAAATGAGGTATTAGCCATAACAGATTAAACCAAAAACAAGAAAATGCAATTTTCAAGGCAATAGGCAAAGATAAGTGGAAGGATAGAAGCAACAAATTTGACTTATCTTCCCTAATATTGTATTAATTTCAGCGGATGATCAGAAACATGAACACAAAACAAGAATTTAAACAATAAAGATGAACAAGATATGGGATTATACCCAAAGAGGATTAAACAGATGAATATGAGCAGACTCAAGTTACAACACCTCAAGATTCAGAGCATTACTTTATAATTTCGAAATCAAAAGAAATAAAGGAGACAAGAACAGAATCATATCATAAATTTGAACAAAAGGGTAATTACGCTAATCAGGTTCCCGTACGAAACCTTCCATTACAAACAGAAAACTAGAAAACTAAAAAAGAAATGAGGAATACCTCGATAAGCTTCTTCCACAAACAAAAACGAAAAACTCTGAACTCTTTTGATTTAAGTTGCTTTGATAATTAACAAAGTCTTTCCAATTTTTTTAGATGCTTACAGGAGATCCCTCCCTCACAAAGAAGTCTCTAGTTCTTAAGAAATCCCCTTTTTCCCCAAGTTTACAGAAACATAAAAACCCTAATTTTCCAGAAATCCCCTAATTTTACAATTACTCAAACCCTAAAAAATATGAACACAGAAATTGAAGAAGGCTTACTGAATATTTCTCTCTCCCGATTCCAATTCTTCGAATGCTCCCCCTCCCCCCCCTTTCAGAAACGTCTCTCCTTTTCTTTGTAGGCAGGTTCAGCTTCCTCTTGCTGTTATCTCCCACGCGTGCTAGCTCTTTTCCCCATTCTTTTCTTTTTCTTCTCTTTTCTCTCGGATTCTCTTCTTTCTGCTTGGTCCAACTCTGAATTTTTCCCTTCCTATTTTGGGTTCGCGGCTCAAGAGACAACTTGACTGGCCGTCGTCCTATTTAGTGCGGGTTGCGACGCTTGGGGTGGGGTCTGCTCCCCCCCTTTCTTCTTCTTCCCCATCTCTTTTCTATTTGCATCTCTCTTTGCTTTTCCTTTTCTACTTTCGTTCTTGTTCTTTCTTTACGCGTTTTCTTTCTTTTTTTTTTCTGACCATGAAACGGCGTCGTTTCTGGCTGTGTTTTGCGGGTTGGAATTGGGCCTGACTTGAATTTAACCAATTCGGTTTGATTCAAGTCCTAACCTCTCCCTCATCTTTCTTTTTTCTTCTCCTCTCTTTATTTTTTTAATTCTTTTTCTTTTCTTTTTTCCTCTAATAATTTTCCTCCTTCTTTTTTTTTTACTTTTTTTTAACACATAATAATAATAATAATAATAATAATAATAATAATAATAATAATAATAATAATAATAATAATAATAATAATAATAATAATAATAATAATAATTGATTAAATTAAATTAAAATTAAAATCCTAATTTTTTTTATTAACTCTTTTAACACCAACTGAAGTAAAAAAATAAAATTATTAAAATAGGGTAAAATAAAGTAAATAATAAAATTAAAAATCATTTAATCAGACCCTTTTGCACATCAAAAATTTAGAAAGAGGAGAAAATTTTGGGAATTTATTTAGAACCGGGAGACTGGAGAATTCATGGAGCTTAAAATATTTTGGGCAATCTTCTTTTTTTCTTTTTTAAAGTTTGGGGGGAAAAATTGAGCGTCAACATAAACGTACACATAAACACATCCATATACAGTTTTTCAGGAAGCCAAAATATGTCTTAATAGCTGTCATCTCCATTATCATTTTCCTCCAGTCTTCTCTACTTGTTTCCACCTCTATTGCTAAACCACTTTCATTCCTCACTTCTTTGCAACCACCTCTCATCCTCAGATTCTCAGCATCAACGCACCAACCTAGCCACGATTGACACCTATTTTCAGGACAACAGAAATACAACTTGTTAGCATTTCTTGGTGACTGAGAAACCCTAATTATAGCTGCCTTACCACAAATGTTGCATTGTTTTCCATGCAACCGCACGCCCCAGCCCCTTTCTGCATTTGAAGAAACTGATATTGAACCCTAGCTTAAATTGAGCGAGATAGAAGAAAAAGGAAAATGAGAAAGAGATGATTTTGGGAAACTGAATGCCATTGAGAATGAATTATAACTGTTTTTCTGATGTAAAATATATAAGGGAGGGTAGTTTTGTCATTTTTAAAAAATTTAATCAAAATCGTCTGACTTTTTTCAATTGACTAACGGCATTTCTGAACGGAATGACCTGATAGTACAATTTTTAAAACCATAAGGATCTATAAATACAATTTCCAAAATAGAAAGACCTCAGAATGTATTATACAAAACCTTAGGGACCTATAAATAATTATCCCTAATAAATATTAAACACTTTCCTAAATATGATAAATAATACTTTTAAAAAAAATTGAAAAACCCAAAATTGCCCTTGCTAACAATACACATTATCTAACGGAAAAAAGAAATACATTCTAGGTATGACAATTCGTGTTAATGAGTCGTGTTCGTGTCATGTCACGACGATTGGTCAACATGTTAAGCTTAAATGCAAACCCAACCCATTATTTTATCGTGTCATGTCGACTCAACTTATTAAAACTCGTATCCATATCGTGTCAACCAATGTAACCCATTTCACAAAATTTTCTCATTAAGCAATTTTTTTACACAATTTATTTAACCAATTAATTTAACAAAATTACAATAAAAATTAAAATCCCTAAACAGTTAAAAACATTCAAATTAACAATTAAAAATATCCAATTCCAAGTTAATTATAAAATAAAAAAAATCCAACAACATAATTAAAAAATATCCAAATCATCTTTTTTTTTTTTTTAAAGAATTCCTTTGTCAAATTATTATATGTTCAACCTATGAGAAATTAGGAATAGATTTTTTGAACTTTGATCCTTATCCATAACTGTACTTTCAAAATTAAGATCAAGAACCTTATTAATAACGTTTTTCTCCTTTTGATCATATAAACCTAAAAATGAATATAACCAAATTAATTTCATAAATAATATATATACAAGTCCATAACTTGATTTATAAATTCTAAGCTTGTTATTCGAATAACCAATCTCTACTACATAATAAAATTTTCATCACATTAGGTTTTAGTCTACTTCAATATTGAACTAGCATCCTTCCACTATTATTAAATGCACTCTCAAAAGCAACCGTGGTAATAGGGATAGATAGAATGTCACGAGTCATTGACTCGTGTTGAGTATATCTAAATTGGTGAGATTATCAACACATCAATATCAGTTTTCCAATCTAATAGTAGTTTTTTTGAGATAAAGTTCAAGTTGACACTTTTCTTGATGTGGTGCATCACCACAATAGACATAGGAATCTTAGATCAAACACATAAATGAACTTCAATTTAATATACGTGAACAACTTAATCTGCTTACACTAAAAATATAATTAAAATGCAATAGATTCATGTGACTTAAACTAAGCAATATTTAAAAGTAAAATAGTAGAATAAACAAGATAAAATAAATATAGAACATGTTTAACAGATAGTACCTTCCAAAAATGATATTTGTTAGAGGTTTCTAGCTACTTGTTTCACCACTATTATTATTGCCACCACCAATCTTAACATATTCATTGAACAACCCGAGCAAGTCTCTTCTAACCTTTGCAGTCTCCATAAACCCATCATCCTCACCAAACATTCTTCAAAAAGAATGTTTAACTATCTTCAATTTGTACCTAGGATCTAAAATTACAGCAATAGTCATAATCTTAGTATAATCAACCTAAAATTTCTTAAATTTTTCATATATTCCGAAAGCCATACTTTTCATGTACTTGTCTTCACTTGTCACATCCGCCTCTTTAACATTGTACATTTCATCTAGAGTACTTGATTCTCGGAACTGGAATTGGTTCGAGACTAGTCGAGTCATAGGAGGGGTATTGGTGTGCATAATAAAATAGAGGCATCAAGTAATAGATAAGAGTATGAGCATTTATTATGTAAACTTTAATAAAATGACACTTAGCATTTCCACTACCATAACCTTGGCTATTAGTATTTATATGATATTGACGCTCGATTGTTATGTAATTCGTATGATGATTTAGGAAGAATGAATATTAATATTATGTGTCTTAACATTGAAATAGAAAGATAAAAGATTAACTAGTAAATATGATTAAAATAGGAAGATTAGTCTTGGTTGCTTGAATTTGTATAATCACTCAAAGATAATGTGTGATTTTTGTTCTAAAAAGTTAATGTGCTCATATATTAAGATTAAGGTGATGTCATGGATTTGTTATAGGAAGTGTTAATTTGCATATTAGTTGTGGTTTTTGATTAAATAGGATTAAACTTTGAAAAATAATAAATGAATGTGAAGTCTTAACATATAGTTATGGCTTTAACCTAGATTTAGACTATGTAAACAATTTAATTTCAAAATATGGTAAAAGACAATATTGTATCCCTTAAAGTTAGCTAACCATAGATTTAAAATCAACTCCGTTGGACTTATAAATAAAAACTTATGACCAAATTTGTAAAGAGTGTGCAAAGTTGAAAAATAGGGCAGACTGCCTGAAAACAGAAAAGGTCGCACCCATGAGCTCTAGGTCACAACCATAACCCCTAAAAAGTTATGTTCCAGTAGCTAATGAACTAAGGTCATGGTCCGCAACCCCTAGAAACCCAAATGCACTTAAAAATTTAAGTTACATACTTGTATGCTTGAAACATGATTGTATGGACTATAAATATGATTTTTTATGTCAGACATCTAATAAAATACTTAAATAATTATATGATTGATTAAGGATAATGCTAATTAATAGTAGTTGTGCAAATAAAATTGGTAGGCAAAATTAGAGTATTTGTAGGGTCAAATATATCGTAGCACTTGCAAAAACCTCTACTATCTTACCAGTAGTAATTGAAATCTTCCATCCTATAAGCTTTTCCACAACGTTAAAAATAACCTTCAACATCAACTCCCTCAAACCTAGCATTCATATTCCTTAATAAATGCTCACTATATATAGCATGAAAAGTTTCAGAAAATACATCTTCAAATGCTTTTGAAATACTAGACTTTCTATCAGAAACCACCACTAAATCTCATTTAACAACAATCGCATCCTAAAGTCGTAGAAAAAACCACCGCCAAGAATTATCATCCTCAGAATCAACAATAGCATATGCTAATGGAAAAATATGATCATAAGTATCTAATGCCACAACTATCAACAATGTACCAAAAAATTTGGATTTTAAAAATGTACCATCCACAGATATTACAAGCCTACATTTGGCCACACACTAATGGATGCACTAAAACTTATAAAAAGATACAAAACTATTTTACTAGTCTTCTCCTCTAAGAATGTGACAGTACTTGTATATAAAAGAACTATAATAGTAGAAAGTATTAGAAAGAGAAAAAAAATACGAAGGTATATAGCTCATATACCATGGTATATGGCTCATATAGCAGTGTAGATGACACATATCCACTATATAATACAAGATATATGGCTCAAACACAAGAGTATATAAGTTATATACCTAGTATATGGAACATATACCGTGGTATATGACACATATACACTTGGTATATGGGTCATATAGCAATAAATATAATACATACCTGGATTCTTTTCAACAAGGACCGAACAAAAAGAATGAATCAAAGAATAAGAATCTTCTACTAAACCTCTTATATCACCAAATGCTTGACGAATAGACTTTCTTACCCTAAAATAGCTAATCTCAATCTTACGCTTCCCATGAACAAAATTTAATAACATCTTTGGTGTCGTTTCACTCAAAGTTAACCCTAACTCATTCTTTACAAGCTCAGCTATTAAATTTGAACTTGCATGACGATGCTTATTAGTAATAAGACTACAATCACAAGTATGTTCGCTAATATATTTTCTAACTCTCCAAACGCCTCTATGTGCAACCTTCAATGTATGTATAGACCAACTACAACCTTTATTCACACACTTAACTAAATACAATAAATTATTCAATCTAGGAACAATAGAAAAAATTTTCTCGTTAATTACTATCAACTTCATACAATTTTTCACACAATTTTTAGTAGAAAACTCCAATCAAACCCTGATATTAAAATCCATAAAAATCTTTTAGCAACATAAAATTCTCAGCAACAGGCAAATCATCATTCAAAGCATGTACTTTCAAACCCATATTAGATGAAGAACCAGAACCAAAGTTAGCCATGAAAACCTACAATAAAAATAATAAGCAAGATCATGTAAGGGTATATGGTTCAAATAAATATATAATTATATAGTATTAATATA